>JARFJB010001914.1:377500-420000 GCA_036346205.1 Vesta saturnalis | reverse complement strand
ACAGGCGTATTCATTCGTCTAACAGAGTACAAACAAACATGTTATTAAAAGCACCAACACATAAATTCCGATAAAATATGTAATTACCTTCACACAGCACAAATGTTCTTTTCTTACTCACAACGATGTAGGAGAAACTCCTCTCGGTAGGTGATTCATGGAAACCAATAACTTCTTAATTCTTAAATTTATCTTTACACCAACTTTGGCAAATCTATTACAACGAAATCTTATTTACACGAAACCTCTTAAGCATTATACTTACAGCAGTTTATATTGTTTGTTCCAAGTCGGCACTGTACGCGAAAACTACCATCTAACCAGGAACTCTTTAAAGATAACCCGCATAAAAAATCGATAAAACAAATCTACAGAACGAAGGTTCAGCGCTTCAAAAAACACTAAAACGAATTACCCCTATGACTGAAAATTGTCACTTTTGACAAAACGAAACACAACGATAAGATAACCCGGGGTGTGTTGAAACTTTAAAATATCCCACACAAGTGGAAGCGGAAAATAAGGCTACGGTTTGCTATATAACCAATTCCAATCCATTCCACGTACATTGCCAAATCACAAATAAATATGAGCCTTGAACTGCTTCTCTATCAAGACTGTTACATTCATTTCTCGCGGTATTCCAAAAGATTAGTTAAATTTTCCTAATTCGTGCCAAAACAAATCAAACTTGACAGCCGTTGAAAAAATTTCATCACCAAAAAATACTGCGTAACCAGAGGGCGTTATCAATGTAACTGACATCCTGTAAACTAAAGTGTTCGTAACGACGCTGGAACTTAACGCATCGTACCTAAAAGCTAAACTTTTGTTTAAGACCAACAATTTTATCGAAAAAACCTGCAAATTTGTCGCCTAAAACTCTTAATAAAATGCAAAATATGCTTAGCTACACTACATTTAAATACAAAGTAACAATTTTGATACGATAAATATTTTCCACTGACGCAATTTAACGTAAAGGACTATATTTAACGATATCTACAAAATTACAAACAACTCCTATTTACAAAGAAACTAATTAATTCCCATCACATTAGTAAAAAGGATTTCACTAACTATCGATACCATTAACGTAAATCACATATTAATTTTAAACCTCCATCTTGATAAACAAACCAAAACTTCTACTTCGTTATTAGATAAGAATCCAAAATGTGATTACCATTTGTAACAATTCCGAACACGTAAAAAAAACAAAATAAAATTATAAAATCACAAAGCTTACTCAAGAATTTACGCGTTATTAAGCTTAACTGCGCAAACTTATACTACATTTCAGAAGTACGGTACCAATAAATAATTTATAATTTCGAAACTTACGGAAAAATATGTGATAAAATCACGGTCATATGACAATATTTGCACTTTCTTCCTAAAGGAGATTTTTGTGGGACACTTTAAATTATAATTGTAGCTCATTTTGTGAATAATAACAGTGTAATGCCCTATGTTGAGTATTACTTTAATTAATTCCCTCTAATGGGGATTTTGTTATAATCACCTTTATGCTAGCTACTGTCAGGGGGTGTGGACTCTCAGACTCATATAATCCTTAATAAGGTAAAACAAAGGTTTTATACATATATTTATAAATACGTATGTTTGTGCTACACAATAAATTAACATAAACCACAATGGAAAACTAAATATTAACTGTATACCAAATAGAAGTATTAAATAGAAGATAAACAATAATCAATAATAATAATGACTCAAAATGATTCTGTATTGATCTGGCGTCTGTGAGTCCGGCAGTCTTCGAAACAACTGTCCCGGTTGGATTGTTGGCGACTCTCGCTCTCCGGATAAAAATATTTAGTTTTCTCTTTTATAATTTTTCTGTAAGCATAACCAAATTTAATATTTTGAATAGACACCGAAATGACGATTTGTTCTGTGATACTAATTTATATACATATATATATATATATATATATATATATATATATATATATATATATATATATATATATATATAACCCTTTCATACAGAAGCTCCTAGTGGGACTGGTAAATAATTAATTCTATGTTAATTACCGTCTAATAATCCGGTCTGGATGGGTTATGGTGTAATCTTAATAGGGGATTAACGCTCTTATAAAACTAGGTCAATGTCATCAAATACAGATCGCCTTGATTGCATGTGCAATACAAATGCGAATGAAATACTAAAATTTGAATTACTGAGATAATTTTGATATACACACGGTAATGGGAAAATAAAACTAAATTATTAATTAAATTAATCATATGTACAGGTTCGAAACGGTTGACTGAAAGCGACATATTTAATAGTCGATTTATTTGCGTTTTACTAAATAAGTAAAATTATGCAAACAGATGTGGTCAATTGATGTCAATAAACTGTTTCAGTTGAATTTATTTATATAAATAGAAAGTTTAGGTAATACAGGGAATGCTTTACTATTTATTGGATCGGGATGGTTTAAATTATTACGTTTTAATTACGTTAAAACGTATAAACAGATGGTTTATAATTTAAATAATTTCCTTATTGAAAATGTATTCGTTTTATTACAAAGTCAACCTTGTTTAATTCAATTTTGATTTATTTTAATTTAGTTGTATAAACGGAGTGTTTCGGAATTTTGGTTTAAGTGTACAGGTGGTTCTTATGGAGGGTAATATGTATGTATGTATGTATGTATATATATATATATATATATATATATATATATATATATATATATATATATACATATATATTAATATCAATTTTAGTTCTTTTTATTGTTAAATTCCACTGACGATGAATACAACCGTATTCGAAATATATGGAAAATGTTGAAGTTTGTAGTTCGTTTTTATTGACACACGTACCATAGTGAAGAAAGAGAAAGAGAAAAAGAATTTATATATATATATATATATATATATATATATATATATATATACAGAGGGTTTATTTTCATTATCCCTTATACCCAAGGATGACTTAGCTGACCAAAGGTAACGTTATTGGTTCTAGTTATTTACAATGAATACGGTCAACTGTAAGTACGTAGAATTGGTTGGATCAGGTTTTAATCTAGAGTGTTAGAAGTATTCGCAATAGTTGAGCTCCCCAGATGTGGCTTTAAGTCCGTTTTCTAGCGAAAGGGATCGATAATAAGTTTAGGCTGCCGCCGGAGTTACTCTGCAAATAGCCCACACTCAGTATAGGTTGCTAGTCCCTCTTTTACGTTCGATTACTTTTTTTTTAAATGATTTCTGTGACAGGAATGGCCGTATTTGAACTATTTGTTTTTATAATTTGAAGAGGTGTACTTTGACATATTGAAATACTTGAACAATAAGTTCAAATTATACAGAAAATTGCTTTAAGAGCGAGAATAAAGAGAAATCTTAAAAGAAATGCAGGGACCCTGGTGTAGTAATACTATAGAGGAATGCTTACTGAGAAGGATTCTGCAGGCCAAGTAGTAGAAGAGAAAGTGTCGAACTATATACATATATAAATTTGTAATGGCTAAATATATCAAATATCAACTGTATATCTTTTAATATTGCTCAAATGGGGATAGGATTCAATTTGAGGGAAATTAAAATTAAATATGATTGTGCACCGCACTAGCTCAAATCTCAAATGGGGATAGAGTTCTATTTACATAAATATAATTTAAACTTTGATATGTATTTAATTTTTTTAAATTAATTGAATTGCATTCCGAAGTACAACTGGAGTTATTAACCTTTTTATTATGTGGTTTCCACGTTATATTATATATCTTGTATGTGAAACGAGACTTACTAAAGTTTGCACAATGACGCATGCGTTGCGTATTAAATGAAATAAAATACCAAACTATCAAAACTGTTAAATGGTGACTTCTTAAAAATGTGATCTTAATAATGTAATTGAAATTGAAATTTGGAAAGTAGACTAAATTTTTAATTATTTTACAGATGTTTACACAGCTATTGCATAAACATTTACACCTATACATAAAATATAAATGCAGGAAATCACACAAATAATGAATACAAGTTGAAGGGTTATGATTAAAAATTGACCCACATGTGCATCGGCCTATCTTCAAAAGGATGTGTTGATTCAGCTGGTTCCATTCACAAACGTAGACTCCTTCCAATCTGTGATCGATGTTATTAATCTGTTCCACTTGCTGCTGCAGTACTTCCAATAATTCAACAACGTCCCTCGGATAAATGGTTGCTTTTCTTGTGGTAAATGTGCTTATAATTGCTTAAATGTTCTCACTCAAGCACTAAATTATTAATTATTATATTTATTTAATTGTTGTTTTAAATTGCTTCAATTATTTTCGGTTTAAATATTGTTTTAAAGTTGTAAAATTTTTAAATTAACTTCACTTTTCTGTTTAGCATCCGATATGGAACATCATTAATTAATATGTCGCAGCAGGAATTAAACATCAATTGGAAAAGTTGAATAAATTTTATTTTACGACATAACCAAAAATAAATTACAACAACCGAACTTTTTTAAAATGTCAAATATAAATCGTAACAACTTGTTTAATTTAAATCGTAACCTAAGTTTATTTAAGATTGTAGGTTAAGAACAATTGTTTCTGAAGTCTCGTCTCTTCAACAAACTCGTATCAAATTTTCCGATAGTAAATGTGGTTTTAAACTTACGTGTTTACATAAAACACAACACTTTGACCTTTGTCATAAAAATTTAAACTTTGAGAAACAAATAGAAGAGAGAGAGAGCTGTTCTGGAACAATTCCTTATATACTCTCCTGTTAGCTACAGAAATTTCAATTTTTTTTTAAGAATATAAACAAGGTAACCAAGTCTGTGATTGGTTAATATAAATTTGAAAACCTATCTAAAATATAAATTATGCTATAACTTTCTTAATAAGCTACTGATTTAAATTTTAAAAACAGAAATGAAATCTGTGCAAGATTCCGCACAAAATGATACCTCACTTGATATACATCTGTTCAAAATGACTTATCCTAAATTAAATTTGCTTATATCTAAAAAATCTTACTTTCTACACTTAAACTAAATACATATTCATGATCTGCACGAAAATTTGAATTAGAAAACATTTATTTCATCTCCAATATCTTAAATTTAGAGGAAAATTCTTTTTAACATAGGAAATTTGTATAGTTAACCGATTTTATTAAATTTATGTTCAAATGACTTGTACAAAGTGAATTATTGCATGGAAATGAGGAAAACCTCCTATTAATTATATTAACAACTTATTCTAAGCTCAACTCACTCTATAAAACTGTAAATTTGCAAAAAACCTTAAATTTAAAACTTAACCTAACTTAATTTAAATGTTTATATAATTTGGGTATTTAACGTCCAAATTATTCAGAACTTATAAAGTCCGTCTTTAATATTCTCAATGTTCATTTTATTGTAGTGTTTAAATTTTAGTCACTTTAGCGATCCATATTGTTAAACACATTTCTTTAAAAATCTAACACAAAAATGTATCTGCATGTAGATATCCAAATGTTAAATTGTGTAAATTGTGCTTAATGTTTACTATGCATTACTTGTTTTGTCGCACTTATATTTTCACTACCATTGTGAGTAATAATGAAATCATGTTCGTACTATAACCCTTTCTCAAATTTTCACATCTTTCCTGCATTTTATCTGACTTAAAATACGTCCCTAATATAAACATAACTCTGGACTGTGTGTTAAACTTCTGTAAAATATCCAAATGCCAAAATACTTTATGTGAACTGTAAATTTAATGAAATAATTTCTACGAACTTAATTGTATTTACAAATATAACTTCATTTAACCTTCCTGACATGTTTCTTATGTAGCACAATGCTTTTTATAACTGAACCAACTTGTACAAATCTTATTAAGCCCGTTTCATTAAGACAAATCACTTTCTTTCAATCTTTTACCAAAATACTTCAAATAAATGTGCAGTGTAAATATACCGTAATTGATCTCAAATTGTTCTACATAAAAATTACAAACTTATACTCTCAAATTCCTGTCTTAATCTTATATCTAACCATCTCAATATATATATATATATATATATATATATATATATATATATATATATATATATATATATCAGGACCGCCAAAAGTTGGCGGACAAATATGGGAAAAATTGTTATTATTGAAATTTCTGAAAAACTCTATTGGAGGTTCATTTTTGCATGTCTGACAACCAAAAAATTCATTGTGACATTTGTCACGTAACCATAGATTAGGCGGGAATTATCAAAAATGTTAACTGAGATGCCGCATAACGGGTCAAATTGACAAGATACCAAAAAATTTTATTAAGATAATGTATTTACAATGTAACAAAGACCCCACATACCAATAAAAAAAATAAAAATTCGATTTATTCCCCTCTGCTTTTATTAAATTTAATAAGGATAAATAATGTGTTGTTAAGTTTCATTTACAAATATTGGGTCGCTTACATTTTATTTACCGGTTAAAAATATTAAATCAGCTCATGCGCTTCAATATACAGGGTATGAACACAACCAGTGACGAGGCTAAGTCGTATTTTCTATATTTTCCTCTCACAAATTGTCAATTTTATAAATATTTGATTAATTTTGACCTAAAATGATGTAATTTGTGTTACTAAAACCATTTCCAGGTAAAACAAGATTTTATCACGTTTCGTAATAAAAGCAGACGGAATAAATGGTATTTTTTAGTTTTTTTTTCTGATTTGGTTGAAAACTGCTATATCGGGTCTTTGTTGCATTATAAATACATTTTCTTAATACAATTTTTCGATATCTTGTCAATTTTACCTATTTTTCGGCATCACTGTTAACATTTTTCAAAATTCCCGCCAAATATATGGTCACGTGACAAATTTCACAATGAATTTTTTGGTCGTCAGACATTCAGAAACAAAGCGCCAATAGAGTTTTTCGGAAATTTCAATAACAAAATTTTATTGTCCAACTTTAGGGTCCCTATCATATACATATATATATATATATATATATATATATATATATATATATATATATATATATATATATATATATATATATATACTTAGTCGTAGAATATTTGTGATAATTGGTTTACGTGTGCGTGTTGTTTAGTGGGGTGTAGCGTGCTTAGCGGGGTTAATCAGGTTCGTTTGCCGGTATCTGCTAGGTCGTCATCAAATATACGATGGGATGCGCAGGGCATTTGGAACATTACCTAGGGATTTTTCTATCTCCTCGGGGATGTCGTCACGAAGTTGAGTTAGGACCGCTGGGGAGGATGTTTGAATTTTCGTTCGGGTATTTCCGTGGGAATTGAGAAAATGGTAGTTATAACGGTAGTAAGGATCTCTCGGGTTGTGATTGTGTCGTCAGAGATTCTTTTGTGTGCAAAGTTTTTCTGTAGTGTTTGTATTCCGTGTGTGATGGGTGGCATGTTTGAGTGTTGTGTTGTGTTGTCGCTAGGGTATCTGAGAGGTAACATGTGTATGCGTTTGACTATTAGGCGTTCACAGGAAGCTATAGAGGACAAGTAATTGGTATTTATATTAGGTGTATATGGGTGCTCGGAAATCCATAACATGACGGATTTATGTTTTGTAGGTTTGTTGTAGTGTTTTGGGGTGGCAACCTCTGATTCTACCACGGAGAGTGACCAGAAGGTTTTCTCGGTTTCTTATTCTGTCAAGTGTTTTGTGTACATTAAGGGTTATAGTGAAGAGTATTCCTAGGTTTGCGTTGGAGTGGAGTCTTTCTTGATTTAGTGAGAGAGAAACATTCCGGTAGGTTAGTTTTGAACATTTGTCTTCGGTTCGAACTATAGTAAAACTGTCGCTTTTATACTTCGTACGGAAGTGGAGTTATGACGAAATTATTGCACATATAGTGAAGGGGGCTGATGCGTACGCAAATATGACGTTTGTTTACTCATCTGGATTCTGAAATTGAATAAATTCTTGAATAAATTTTAAAATAATAAACATTTGTTTGTCTTTTTAATTTCTCTTGCTCATTTCAACAGTTAACTATCATAAGTAAATTATACTTATGTACGTAGTAAACATGCCCTACCAAGTCTTATATAAATTTGCAAAACCATAACCGCTCGTTAAAGTATGATTATTGTGATTTTTTAGTTGTTATTATTACGCAAATTAAAAATATAACTTTAATATTGTAATTAAATAAGTTGCAAAAAAGAAATGAAGTATACAATTGTAGTTAAGTTTTTTACCTTCTTTACAAACGACAGCAGTAAGATGTTTTGGATTTGGGCCAAATCATTAAAGTCAAGTTTGCACTGTGCTCGACATGAAAAGAAAAAACAACACACCTACTACGATCGAGAAATTTTTTTATTCTGAATGCAGAATTTCGATAGATGAGACAATAAAATGTTTAGTAAAAGGTATAGATGAGGAATGTTACAATACTTTCGTTGATTTTGCGTAATATTAACGTTTTGTGCATAACACTGCGTGGTATTTGAGTATTTGAATACTTGTCTAAAGGTGCATTGCAATAACTAAGTGCATCTAATTAGTAAGGAATGCTTGTAAATTTTGTTCTGTTTTGAGAAATTTACTGATTTATTAAAATTAGTTTGCAATAATTTATACTTACTGTTCGTGGTCTAAAGTGTACCAAACTTTTACAAGAATCAAAGCTAAACGTGTGTTAAGCGATTCAACCATACTTACATTAGTTATGTATATTTTATGTTACGTGAAGGATTGTTTAAGTTTATATCCTGTATTTATTTAACAAGGTTTGTATATGTTTCCCGTGAGAATGCTACGGGTAAAATGTTAACCTCTCCACCATCAAACGTAACACGTTTATGTAATATTTATATAACTATTTATTTGATGAAAATTATAAATTAAGGTTTATTTTTGTTTAATATTTCATACAGTGCCTTAAAATATTAAAATAATTTAACCATTTAATTATTATAAGTTTTTGTTATGAACGAATAAGTTCAAAGGTAAATATGTAATTAAAAATTATTATTAATAATAATTTTTAATTGCGAATTTAACCATCTATTTTCGACTTACAAGGAGGAACCCTACTGTAACCGTTCATAAGAAAAATATTGGACCTTATTTAATAATTTTAATAATGGCTGAGCAATAAATTTTGGTTTGCTTATAATATAACTTTCTATTTCATAAAGTACCTCGTTAATACCGAGCATTTAAATCTACGCAAGTTATATTGTAGTCGAATGACTTGTATAAATGGTAGCTGTGTTTGAGGATTCAGTAAAGAGTTAAAATGCCTATGCGGTGAATAACATCGTTATCCATATACATTTCGTAATGAACTTTGTATAAATAAAAGCGCTCTCCTTCTAAATACTTAGTGAGTATATTTTACGTTGACTTTTGTACTATTCTTAAATTATAAACACATTTTGGGCTATGGATCCGCTTGGGATAGTGATTGTATGTCAGCACAATGTTGATAAATATAAATAAAGCTGTATTTAGGTATACTGTAATTGAATTGATTTTGAGTTAAATAGACCTTTAATTAACTACGTTCCTCGATCCATGATTAACTTTACGGACGTTTGATAGTCTTTCGGTCCACTTACATAAAACAACAAATAATACTGATACAATCATAATTAGCCTCTTCAAAATAACATAAATTAACAGGTTCTTTGCTATACGGATCGTATGTGTCTCATATTTGATTCTTCTGGGGGACTGGGTAAAATAATATAGTTTGTCCTACAATGCGGACAGTACATAATCGCGATTTACTTATTTTTTTAAATTGTTGTTACGGTTGTGATGCTTAACAGCTTTAAAAGCAGTTTGTGTACAGCGCAGGTTTAGACATGCAGTGGATTGTTTGTATGGATCACGTTAACACCATGTGAATTACAATAGTCGCTTATTGGCAACGTTGATGGAGGAGATCGGATCGGGGGCAAGTTACCATGACTAGAGTGGTCATGCTCCAAAGGCTTGTTAAATGGTGAGCGTTTTGAAGATTTTTCATGTGGAAACAGCATTAAAGAATATCTCCAAACTGACAAACTTAATGTTTTTCTGAATACAACTAAACCTATTTACTATTTAAATTATTTGCCTCTAATGAGTTAATTGAAATTATGGAACAGGGTACGAATAGATACGCTTGTCTATTAAAAGACAATGTATCAGAGAGTAACCAAAAGCGTTCAAGAAAGAAAACTAAGCAACCAGTTGACTCCGTAGAAATTGTTACGTGCAGGAAAGAGAAGCGGAGAAAACAAAGAGAAAAAGGAGATGGGTCACTACTTATCTGGTGATGTAACGAAAGTTACGGTAGATAAAAAGAAGAAGAACTCACAGTTATCGCAGCTCCTGTGAAACGTAATTTCAGAAAGAGGCGAGTAGGTAACCGTAGGAAAAGAGACAGAAGAAACTAATAGGGAAAAGAAAAGGGTATTGTGGGATAAAACAAACCCTATTACTATTAAATCACATAAAAGGAGACATATAACAATAAAACGTATATCGAAAGTACGCAATTAAGCAGAAAGTAAATTTATGAGTGTATAACGTACATACGTTGGTTAATTAAAAAACTTAAAGAAAAACAAAATAAAAAGAAAATATCGACAACCCAAGTTTAATAAGAATTATTTCGTGAAACGGTAAAAGTACGAAAGAAATTTTAGATAAATAAAAACCTGTTTACCTTCAAAAGGCCTTCCTAATGTAGAGCAGGTTTTTTTAAACGTAAAAAGTTAATATGCTCATGATAATTCAAATTTAGGATACTTGTTGTCCTAACAAAAATTTAATTTAAGAAATTCGAAAGAGAACGTTAAAAAAATAATAAAACTTAATCAATTGCCAATGTCAAATTGAAAATTTTAAACACATAGAAAATATCTAAAGCTAAACTACTGTGCGCATGTTTGTTTGATTGTAAATACGTCACAAACATTAAAAGATAAAAATATGGCCAACAGCTGTTTACAAAATGGTCGTCGTTAAAAGAAAGATTTATACACAAAAGTTAAATTAAAAGTCGAATGAAAACGCAAGTAATTTAGTTATATACACTATATTTAACAATTATTATACTTATAGACTGCAAACAAAAAAAAAACAGAGAAAAGTGGAGAGAGGGATTTAAGAAAAGGTTAGAGATAAATAATACTTTCATGAATGCAAGGAGTTATTCTAGTAATTTTTCTTATCTTAGTACTATGGAAACGGGCAGAACGGAAATGAGTTTACCTTTTTATTGATTTCTACGATGATATTCTACTTAAGTTATTTTTCTACGAGATGAACTAAAGATGTATGAAGATGGAATTTCTAGGCAAGTTACAAAATATGTAAGTACAGATGGTATACTTTTAAACTTCTTTTAGTTCTGTAAGAAAAATTTGGAACAGTAACGACAATAACCAGAACAAAAATAACTGCAAGTGCAGACCAAAGGTTCACACGAAGGTTCAAAAGCAAAACTTTAAGCTGAAAATTGAAATGAGTCATTAGAAAAGGCCACATAATAATAGATACCTCTAAGGTGGTAACTTTGTATGAACGGTATACTTTTAAAACCGCAATAAGCGAAGAAATCAAGGATTACTCTCGAATAGAAACTATTTTCTTTGTGAAACAATTCCTTTTTTTTAAGATCCTTCTAGCGAAGGTTGAAAATTAATTCTGAAACTTATTTAGGAGTGCTTCAGTAACCAGACACAAAAGTGAACCTAATAAAAACTTTTGTGTCAAAAGAAAAGTGTGTTATCTATAAACTAACCAAATGTGTATTAAAAATGAGTAGATAAGAAATTTTTAATAGCCAAATGTGAAACTCAAATATAGGACATAATAGTAAAATACTTATCTTTTTTGGATTTT
Source organism: Vesta saturnalis (assembly GCA_036346205.1). Classification (NCBI taxonomy): domain Eukaryota; kingdom Metazoa; phylum Arthropoda; class Insecta; order Coleoptera; family Lampyridae; genus Vesta; species Vesta saturnalis. Next base: position 408,121 of record JARFJB010001914.1, on the reverse strand, counting down.
TTGATGATGTATTTTAAATTATACAATAAACGTTTCGATAGCACTTACAGTTATCTTCGTCAGTAGTAATATCTATTAAAATTGTTAAAGATGTAAACAATTTTGTAGGAAAATTTTGTTGAAAAACCATTATATTCATAAAAGGTGTTTTGTATAAAAGTGTAGGCAACCAAAAGCACTTCAAGGTATATTTAATTCTATAGCATTTAAGGTTAATTAAAATGTAAAATTCAAACCAAGTTAAATGAAAAATTAAGTTTTTGTTACAAATTGAAGTAGCTTATTTGTTGGTCAAAAAGCTCACATTTCCATAATGAATTTATTTCAAACACAATTCCGCATCATAGATAGTTATTAATTCCGAAGTGTTTGCACACATTCTGCCAAATTCTAGTAATTCTAACCTTTTTAAATTAATTCTTGGTCTTTATTAAATCATTTTAAACGTGTGTTGTACTTGGAAAAAAACCAATAATCGATGAATCGATGAAAAATTTTAGATAACATTTTGCACTTCGTCTATATATAAAGTGCAAGCAAGAGTACAACAGTCAAAAAGGGTTGGAGTAATACAGAAAATTTGGTACTGACGTATTATTTCGATCAGCCATGGTAAACGCATGAATTTTATATACTTCTAGATTTAAAGATCAAAATATGTCAATTTTGTATTTTCGAATCATTAGCAAAATATGGCACCTAAATACCTAGACCACTAGTGGAAAGTGGCCCGGAAACAGGACCAGCTGTTTTAAGATTCTAAAGGAATATTTTTATGGATTGGTAAGAAGAATCTTACGAATCTTGATACCTGAAGGTTTAACTAAACTAGGGTTGAAACTAGAAGTGATTCCTAACCAGAGAGTAAATTTGGGATAATCCCCAACCTTATTATTATATATTAGGTATATTAGGTTATATAAAGATACTTACGTTTTTTTAATGGGGCACCTTGCGTATTTTACTTTAGTTTGTTTGTGCCTGTCTTAAGCTTTTTAAAAGTACATATAAGCCTGTATTTTTATTTTAAATTAAAGCTAATATTCGTGTTTAGTAAAATTATAACAGGGTTTCGGTATGCCATAACCGTTAATGATAAAACAAAGCCCAGAATGTATATAACTCATTTGTTGCAAACCTGTGACAATATGTCACAATAAAATCAACCAGAAGGTAGACGAAATTAATGTTTAAACCAGCGTTCAGGCCAAAATGGTTTATCAGTATCCATAACCAGAATAAAAAGGGTATTAAGGGAATATAAGTGTGAACCATACCGACTTAAGATAACGCATCCTAGACTAGGAAAACAGAGTAGGATGTTCTTGTAGTTGGTTTATAGACGACAAGGACAATTTGGATTCAACGCTTCCTGGTTATTTTAGGGCAAATAGGTATCTGGAAATTTTACGAAATATTCTTCTCCAATTAACAAATTAGTTTTGAACGATACGTATTTCCAATAGGATGGCGCACCTACGCATAATTCTGGTATTGTAGTTACATATCTATATGAAAGTTTAGGTGATAGACGTAGTCACATAAAAGGTCCGATAAATTGGCTACTTAGATCCTCAAATTTGTCTGCGTTAAACTTTTTATTGGGATATTTGCAAAATAAAATGCATATGGTGATTTAGGTTTAATCTTGATAACGCCGGTAATCGATAGAACATATGAAAATAAGTGGGATTTGTCCCATGAACTATTGTCCTAACACTCTTTTTTTAAACATCTTTCTTTACATGTCCTAAACTAAAATAGTTACGATTTTCAGGTTTGACAGTGTATACTACTTTTGCTTACTTTGTGAAGTTAAATTTACCTTAACTTGCCTCAGTTTAGCTGAATCGTTTTTCAATACTGTAAAAATGGGAGTTATTCGTTTACTGGGGTTAATTACTGTAACCAGGTTTTTTCACACTGAAAATTATACTTGTAAGTAGATGGGACCTCTCGAGTGAGAAATAATGGATCATTCGATTGTACGGATATCTCGAGATATTTCGAGTGGTTATGCGAAAATCATTCGAATGGTTTGTTGATCGAAGTCCGCACTCAGTCCGTCGCGTCACTCATCATCGCTTTCATTCATTCTAATTTCCTGTCGCTTCTAGGCTTCAGCGATAAGATCGAATTATTAGTACACTGCAGTTTCGGTTGGAGTCGAGAACGCCACAAATTGGGTTATTTACAAACCTATCGCACCTTTTGTAACCTATCATATGGGTTATTTTTGCTTGCACCGTGTTTAGTTTGGAAATATCAACGCGCGCATTTCGATTTATTTAAGTTTTATTCAATCATTCGACATCAGCGAACATTAAAAATAATTATTATTCAAGTTTTAATGTTTGAAAGGATGCGTAGCACAATTCTAAATACAAATTCTTAAATTAGATCAGTATGTATGACTCAACAAATATGTCATGCACAAAATAGAAAGAAAACGTTCTTGCACAGCTTACATTCCACATTAGACTGATCCGTCGATTTTATAAAAAGAAACTTCCAAATTATAGATTTTTTATTATCAATACGGCGACTAATTTTAATTTTCGAAATCGACTTGTTGCACGATAGATTTGACCTCAGAGAAACTAAACTTAAACTTAACGCAAATGAGAAAGAGAAAGATAAGGAGAAAAAAACTGCAACCACCTTGATAAGACAGTTTTATTAGATATCATAATAATTATTTATGTAAGGCTTTACCACCGCCGACTGCTTTGGCGCTAGCCACATGTGCAGCGGAGTAAGTTATTTAGTTATCCCCGTACATCTGTGGCGATTGCGGATTCCACCGAGCCGACTTGGCAATGCGCAATTTGAGAACTCGTGTTCTCCTGACAAACGAGAAATTGGACTAAGTAAAATAATTTTTCGAAATGAAATCGTTCGAGCGATCATTCGATCACTCGATTGTGCCCATAACTACTCGTAAGGGTTTTATACATATATCATTCCCATATTTTATAAAACCTAAATATTTGTACTTAATAGTAATTAACATACAACGAAATAAAGAAAAATAATTTAGATGAAACAAATACACAAAGAACGGATGTTATAAAAGATGTGAAACATCCAACATCTTTCAGGCTGTCGGGAATTGGTCCAATATTCTGGGTGGGCGCCGTTGCTCTACTAGCGGGAGCGGAAATCGGCAGGCAGCTCCTCTCTATCTCTGTCTCTCGTTACGTCTGCTGTGAAAGTATGGTTAGCGGGGTATTTACACACTCTAAAAGAACTAATCTTAATTTATATAATGCAATATAAAAAGTAATTTTATTTATTTTTAAGAAAATAAATTATAAAGGCCGGTCCTGTCGGGTATCCATTAGTAGCAACTATATTTATACAGTTATTATCAATGCGTTTATAATATTTGGATGGTGTTTGTGACGATAAGATGAACGATTCTTTATATACCTGTTTTGCGGTTAAAGAAAACCAATACCTTTAAAGGTATTATTTTATGCTTTATACTTTATAAAGGAATTCGTGTTTTATATTGTATGAACGTAGCTTTTTTGATTTAACCTTTAAGAATAAAAATTAAAATGAAACTAATTAATATTTACACGGGCTTGTTTGACTAACTATTTACGGTATAATTACATTTGGTAATTAGCGGAAATTGTATTAAAAAGAGAATTGCTAGTGTCCATGAGTGATTACACTCTGAAAGTAAATATGAATGCTTTGGTATTGTATTTTTGGTGCTGAGGACGCATAAGGCATTGGCCGCTTGTGTGTTTCCGGCGCTTCTAGTTTCGATAGCAACGATAGTAGCTACCTTTAATTATAACAATAAGTTGTTTAAACTTTCAGGAACGTTTGGGTTTAAGGATTACCAGGTACAGGATAAACCAAACGTTTCATAAGAACGGTATTCTGGAAGAGGGGTTACTTCTTTAATTCTGGGTTATTGCGACTTGCTATCTGGATAGGATACAGGGTCAGGACTTCCGATAAGAGGTAATGTTTTCTCCTAGCCTGGGAACGGCGCCAGACCTTTAAATCTTCGAGACTTCAGGACTGTTAAATTCCACTCAGAAGTAAACTTCAAACGAAACTTATTTTAAGCTGATTACGTTAGGTGGGATTGAAAGGTAATTCTCACTGTGTTATTTAATGTATTCGTAATTTACCAAACTGGCTTCCTGCACGTCGGTTTTTAGTCGTTGTGACTGGTGAAGGGCTGTTTGTGTAAGCTTGTGAAAGATGTGTGTATGTGTAGAATATCAATTAAAAGATTATGGACTCATACCGGTTGCGCTTTTTAATTGATATCCTGGGGTTTAGAGGAATTAAGTCGAATTCCTTTCTTTGCAATGAAGTATGTAAAAATATGACGTACGGAATATTCACCGACGACGCAAGTAGTGGGTAAGAGCCGGTTCTGGACCAATTCAAGGTCACTCGCCCTCTGGTGGTGTGAAATGTAAGCTTTTGGATCTCTTCAAGGTCAAACTTTTGGCGGGAAATTTAAAGTATTGGAGCTCGCTAAAAATAGAAGTTTCAATGTCACCATCCTCATCATATTACAAGGTCACTCTGCGGTCAAACGTTTTGGTGGGAAATTTGTATGTCAAGGTCAAAAGATAAAAATAGAAATTGCAATGTCATCATCATATTACATTTCTTAGAAGTCTAAAAATAGAGAGGTCAAGGTCAAAGATTATTGACCTGTTCGGGTATCGTATGACATTTCCTAGAAGTATAAAAATAGAATAAGTTCATGGAAAGAAGAAGACATTTTTGTCTAGGTTAGCGGTTTTGAAGGATGCAGATTTATAATAAAAAGCTTCCTTGGGTGCGCACGATTAAGTAGGTTGGAGGTGTTGATACGAAAAATTAAAGATTTAAAGGTAGATTTAGGGGTGTATGAAATAAATAGAAAAATGAGGCAGCTTCGAGTTTGAAAATAAAAAAACATTTAAACATATTTGGCATAATATGTTGTGTTTAAATGAGTTATTGTATTTATATGTAATAAATAATAAAATTGTGACGTTAGGAAAAGCTTTTAATTTTGAAATGCACCATACATAAAGTGAACCCTGAAATGTTATGCAACTAACAATACTCTCGTGATATTTTGCATAAATTTATATTCACATTTTGATACTGTACAAAATCAACAAATTTTTAAAATAAACACTGATGTAAAATAAAATTCTTTCAATAGAAGAATGAGAGCATGAAAATAAAAAAAAACATTTAAATACATTTGATATTAATGTGTTGTGTTTAAAGGAGTTATTGTATTTATATGTAATAAATAATAAAAATTCTGACGTTAGGAAAAGCTCTTAATTGTAAAATTCACCATACATAAAGTAGCATAATAATGAAGTTTTAACCCTGAAATGTTATGCAACTAACAATACTCTCGTGATATTTTGCTTAATTTATATTCACATTTTGATACTGTACAAAATTAATAAATTTTTAAGATAAATACTGATGTAAAACAACATCCTTCATTTATTTCGGAAATATTTGTAATATGTTGTTCATATAAAAAATTCTAACGTTTTTTTTATTAAAGAAAGCCTCCCTTAACTGTAAAATATTACAGACCACTATTCGATATAAAACGTACATTTTTAATATTTTCCAAATTAATTGAGAATCAATAGGAAATGTGATATAGTACAATAAATTTTTAACATATTTGTATTTGTTATACGTATTTGTAACATGTTTTTTTTTTCTAAAACAGATTCTAACGATTTTTTTTATATGAAATAAAGTAATACTAACTCTCACAATGTATCTTTGGACATTTTACATTTATATATGCAATTACAACCTATTTTTAATGGATTTTACTCGTAATGAGTAAAAAGCTTGCCATTGCAAAATGCATTGCCCATATAGTATTATCAATATGATTTGTAATATTATATTTAACTTGAAATACAAGTACTATTCTAGAATGGAATGTATCATTGCAATTATTGTTGTGTAAACGAATATGTATGATGTAAGTAGAAAAATATATGTGCATATCTATGGAAAGAGATAAAATACGACTCGATGTGGACGTCCGTTTTCGCAGGGTGTAGGTGTTAATGCGGGGGAGGGCATAAATAAAATCCTACAAAAGATGCGCTCCTGAATGTTTAAAATTTGTACCTAATTCTCAGAAAAAAAAATTTTTTTTCAACGCAGTTGTGTTTTATAAGTGGCAATTTATCAATTTCATGTATAAATTTATCAAAAAATGAAGAAATGACTCTTAAATTAACCAATTCCATTTTGAAACACCAAAGTGCACCTAAAACTTTTTGTACTTACGTAAGCTCAGAAGAAACATATGCATGCAATTTATCCATTTCATATAGAAATGTATCGAAATGCTCTTTAAAGGAACCAATTCAATTTTGAAACAACAAGCAGCACTTAAAACATGACTTGTTTTTTAATTTAGTTTCATTACGACTCCAGATTTATAATTTTCGAAGGATTACCGATATTACTGCTTCAAGAATTGTAAGATAATGAACGCAGTTATTTTGCTTTGAAAGCATTTTATGCAGATGTGAATGCAAACATTCTATATTTAGCTTAGTCACCAACTCACATTACAATTTTAAAACGGGATTTGCAAATGTATGAATGCAATTGTATTATTTGTATTGCACAAATACATGGCGTTAAGTTTTCAGATTTACATTCTTTTGGGAACTGTTTTGACTTTTATTTAACACAAGCTTTTTTCACTTTTAACTGTACTATATTGTCACACTTTCTTTATATGCATGAAATTTGACAATAAAAAAATTTGTAACGCAACATGCACTTAAATTTTGTAAAAAATGACTGCCCTACTTTGATGTAGAAATTTATACATGAGTAAGTCAGACTTCCAGATGTTGTCAATTTTTTTCTTAACGTAGATCATTTCACTTTTCTAGCACACATTTTTTTTATCTGTAGTAAAATTTTTTGGATAATGAGTATATTTCACGAGAAATAATAAAAACATAAAAAAAATTACATTTTTACTATGAAAAGATAACTATACAATAAATTCTACAAAAAAAACATATTAAACGCATCACACATCCATCCCTTCCAACGTACGCAATGTATTTTAAGTCTTTACTATATTTTGCCACACACTCTAAATATTGATTAGCCTCCACCAGTTCTTCATTCAGTCTTTCCACTCGCCCCATCCCCACCACCTCACTATTAATATTGTCATTGTGAAGCTTTTGTAACCACCGAATACTTTTTTCCCTAAGGGCCTAAAGGGTTGGTGGGTCCTGATCATCATCCTGCTGTGTGAGGTGCCCTTCTATAAGAGACAAATTTTTTCCTCCATATTGTAGGTTTCGCAACGGTGGTGGTGGGGGTGTTGCTATAACCGTGGTTGCTGGCGTTATGCTGAAAAGATGAATAACTTTATTTGTACTAAAAATTCTCTATGAATTAATAAAAGGAAACTATATTAATTAAAATTATACATACCTCTCAAAATACTCCGAAAATTCATGCTCTACATCACTATCCCTTATGGAGACAATGGGGATGGTCTCTTCAAAGGGTGCTGGTTCTGCAGTGTTATTTGATGGGCGCACCAAAACAGCATGCAAAATACAAGGTTTCGCCTGCCTTTTTAGTGAAAGTGTAGATTGTTTGCTGGACGAAGACATTACTAATGGTGAGTAAACAATGAGTGTTCAATTAAAACTTTAACATTATATGCACATAGATCTGTTAACGTTAACGAAATTGATAACAAGTGCGTGTGCTTCATATTTTCTTGCAGTGTTGGATACAGTTTTGAAGGTAACTATGAGTAAGAGTATACCCAGTAGTAGTGGTACTGTTAATTTAACAAGAAGTATTATTCCATTGTTGAAAACCAAAAATGAATTTGTAAAGCACATCCGTATAATTAACACTAATATTAAGCTATTGCAAGATATAATTCAAAATAAAATTTATTTAGAGACATGCGTACATTTGCTTAAACTCAAACGTAATTAATCATTGCTAAAGTGTTATCTTACAAGAGTTAAACAGTTAAAGAACGCTTCAGAGAAAACAGGTAGTGGAATTGTTAATGTCACTAAAAAGCGTACACGCAAGTTAAGTTGGTACTCTCTAGATTCATGTTTTAATGGTGGGTTACTTACAGGAATTGTAGTCAATATACAAACATCAAGGACCGTCTTATTTTTTTACAAAATGCATACAATAGTTTTGCACGAAAGGTTAAATTAATGCTAAGGCAATCAGTGCTAAGGGTGAATATCCTTTTAGTCTGCAATTTGGTCCATCCTCAAAATCACGTTATCGAGTTGAAGACATTTACCATAAAAAATCAATATTGCGACCAATTTACGTAAGTGGTATAATGAAAACGTTTATTATAAATTACAGAAAAAATTAGAGGAAGTATTACATTTAAAGCTGAATATTAATAGATATGTCCCATTTAGAGGTGGCCTTGCAACTTACGTTAAAGTTCCCTACTTTATAGCAGTAAAGCATGCGGTAGTGAATTTTAAAAATGAAGATGAGTATTGATTCCTGTGGGTCGTTCTATCGGCACTATATCCTGTGCAACATCATTCAGATAGAGTTTACAGTTATCCTCATTTTAAGGATGCTTTGAATTATGATTCAATTCCCTTCCCCATTAAACTAGATGATGTAAAGAAACAGTTAAACAGGCTCTCCATTAATTTGTTTTGTATTCAGGGGAAAGTTATGTTACCATTTGTATTAAGTGAAAACCAAAATAGTGCGAGGGAACTCATAAATCATTTCACGTGGATTAAAAAGATGTTGGCACTTTTTTCTAAACAACTATCAAATAAGGAGCACAAGAAATTCATTTGTTATCGATGTTTGAACCATTTTTCTTCAGATCACGTTCTACAAAGCATTCACTGTCATCAACTTAATCGATGCTCTGTCAAGCTACCCACTGAAGCAGAAAAGTTTCTGCAGTTCAAAAATTTCACATTCCGGGAAAAGGTGCCGTTTGTAATTTATGCAGATTTAGAAAGTATTTTGGAAAAGTGTACAAATATAACGGACATCGATAGTAATACGGTATTTTACTCGAAACATACACCCTTCAGCATTGCTTACTACTTGCTAAGCTCTTGTACATGGATACGGGTAGCCTCATATACGCCTTTTCATTTCCCGATATCTATGAAAGCATTAAAGAGGACTTTGATAAATTCGATACATTTGATTATAGCCCCAACAATATCTTCAGAATTCCATTAGTAAATAAAAAAGTCCTTGGTTTAACGAGAGATGAAAATCATGGCGCGATTATGTTTGAATCTGTAAGACTTCATGCAAAAATATGTGCTTACATGGTTGATGAAAAAGTTGTAAAAAATTAAAGGGTTCTACCAGCGCAGGCGTCAAACAGGTTACGATAAATGATTATGAACATGTTTTGTTTGATGGTGACATAATAAGGCGTTATCAGCATCTGATAAGATCAAAGAAACATGATGTGTTTACAATCAAACAGAATAAAATAGTAGTTAATCCTTGTGATGATAAATGATTAGTAAATTTCAATTTTACTGATACTAGACCTTGGGGATTTAACTTTACATAGCATTTTATTCGTCTTCTGTTTCAGAAAACAATTTTATCATTATGAACAGCCTTGAAAACAAATTGCAGGAAGAGCTATGGTACAGTAGTGAGAAAATCTACAGAAAATACTTGAAGCGTTCTTTGATGGGGAAGTCCTCCCCCGAAAGCTATTTATTTGTACTGAATATATTGTTATTCCTGAAAAAAATTAAATTAGATGATACCATTAAAAATTTTATGAAATTGTGTACCGATAAATACTAGAATTCATTAACTTTTGATGAAGTAGATAGGATCTTAGACGATATGAATGTACTTGGTGATATACCGCTTAAAATGTATCTATACAATTTATTATGGGTTCGTGATTAAACAAATGTTAATTCTACCTTAGAAAATATTGCTTACAAAGACACTTTATTTATTATAACTGAATGTATTCAGAAATCCGCGTATTATGCTAACTACAAATGCCTCGATGTTTTGATTAAAATATTATTAGAACAAAATATCAACTATAAGTTTTAACCGTGGGAACACGATGCGCACCACAAAATTTATTACTGGATACTAGACAACATCAATAAAGGTGCAACAAATTCAAATTTCTGCTTGGGATGGAGGTGTGGGCCTGATTCGGGGATATGGCCATTCAGTAATTTAAATGATTATAGAGGTACTTTATAAGATAATGAAATTTTAAAAATTAATGTAATATTTATATTTAAAAAATAAAATTCTATTATTTTTTTGTGCGTTTTATTTTATCTAAGAGCTACATCGTTTTATACAAACTATATAACTAATATAAGTAATTTATTTCACAAATTACAAGTTAAATGTTATAAAACAATATCATCCTTATTGATCCATGTTCTTTCATACAATCCCCACCACTTTACGAATAACTTATTATTCTTGGAGCGAAGCACTATTTTTACTAGATTCACATCAGGATACGTCGTTTTTTGTAATTCATGTTCATAAAACCCTCCTTCATGTCTTCATGTCTTCCAGCATGTACGTAGTGGGGTTAGTAATGCAAACTTTCACAACCTTAAATAGTTCACTAGACCAATTGGGTGTGTATGCTTTGGCGAAAATACTTTTAAATTTACTGATTCGTACTGTCACCAACAGAATATCGATTCCTATCGAATATTTTTATGTGAGTGTAAGCCTCTAGCTTTGTATGATTACCGACATCTTTGGGCTTCATTCCGATAGTTCTATGCTTACGATTGTTGTAATACATGGTTATGGTATCAATCGTATCAATCCATTTGAATTTACCTTGTAGGCTGAATGACTTATATAGAGCACCCTTAAAGGTTCTGATAACACGTTCCGCAATTGAAGCCTTCTTTGAGCTATAGGTGGAGTAATGATTGACCCCATAACACTGCATTAGTCTAGTAAAATGCTCATTGTAGAATTCTTTTCCTGCATATGTCAGCAAATTGGTAGGTTTCCGTTCTTTTTTGAAGATTGTTTGCATGGCCTTGGTAACTTCTTGACCTGTTTTCGTTTTTAATCCTTTAATCCACAAGTATTTTGAAAAACAGTCGATAACCACTAATATATACTTAGTCCTTATTTTGTTTGGCATCTGTGTTAAATTGAGCCAAATCTGCTTACCAAAGGTCACCAAAACTTCTAATTATTGTGGCCTTCGTTTAAAATTTTTTGTGCGGGTTTATGCAATTGGTTGACGAGTTGTAATTTGGACATGGTACTAATTTATCCACAATTTCTTTAAGTCGATATAGTTTTTGCTCCAACACTAGATAAGCGTTAGAGCTCCTTTTAAAAGCTTTCTGAACTGCTTGTAGACAAAAAGAAAGATATCCTTTACTTATAGCATCACCATCTTCTTCCGGGTCCGCCAACTGTAATAAACGGTTTCCATCCAAGTTGAATCTTGTTGATAAATAGTATTGCTTAGTGATGGCATCTTGAGGATCTATGGGGCTGGCAACATTGCTGCGTCTCCTATTCTCGATATCAAATTGATTATCATCAATCAGTTTAAACTGAGGGGTTAATTTCTTGAAATGATACTGTACATGTGAACGTCCAAATTTGTCAAGGGTCATTTTAGTTATGATGTGTCGACATCAATGCATTCTCATTTATACTGTTTAAAAAACGGATGTTTGGTTTTTCAATGTACCCATCCTTCTACAGTTCTACAATTGATATGTCATTCACGACACCTGTATTCCTTGCCAATTTTTCTGCCCACAATACCTTTAGATCGCGAATTAGTTCATGTACATCATTCCAATATTTATATTGAATTGGCCTGTTTATTAATTCCTTAAAAAACATAGCTCCACCTCCCTTTGTCGTGGGTAATGATTATAGCAAGGGTTTGATTATTTGCGTATACTTTTTGCTGCAGCTCTCTCGAATTTGCCCACTTACGTCATAATCTCGCGTTACAACATTAGTAGCTTCTAAAATACTTCTATAACGTTTTCCATCTTTTGAATTTACTAAATTTAAATTGGGTTCATTCATAATAAGCAGATCATATAAACCTAGAGTCCCTTGATACGTGACACCTTTAATAATCATATCGTTTGCTTTAATTGTAACGGGAGTACTACCAATTGTTCATTTGTCAATTTTGGTATCATAGTGGACTCCATAAGTATCATCAATAACACCTTCAGGCTCCCTCATAATATGTTCAACGTATGTACGAGGTAATTCATGATACTGCTCGAGAAATTCTTTTGAGATGGGTTAATTACGGGTAGTAGAATCGTCTGTGACACTAAGAGGTTCTTCTTCTTCTTCCTCAATATTAATCTCTCCTACAACAGATGTATCTAAGAAAGATGGTGTACGAGGACCTGGAGGAGGATTTGTTTGAAAGAACGGAAGCTGAGCTAGTGGGCTAGTAGCACCCATTCTTGAATCACCTAATGGAGTGAAGCCTGGAGTCCGTTGAACTTGAGCTAGCAGACTAGTGGGGGTAGTAGCGTGCCTTCTCGGAAATATGAATAGGGGTGGTTTTTTGGGTTTAACGCCAATGGGTTCCTTTTCGGTGTTTTTTTTTATCTGGATTGATTTTATATACTATTTCAGTTAGAGGTTCTATTAGGGGTTTACAAGTACTTTCAGATGTTCTTTCATTATCAATGCGAGCAGTTTTAATACTGTTACACTTCTGCTTATTACTTTACGAGCCTGAATAATTTTTTTCTTTAATACCATTTCCTTGTTATCCATTGTAGTAAAGCGGGTTTGGTGAACAGATACCGGTTTACCTCGAACAGATAACTTTTTACACAAACAGATAGCTGTTAATACCTAAACAGATCAGTACCAACTAAACTACTGTAAGCAGTTTAAGGTATTATATATTCATCAAATCTTTTCCTATGGAGACCTTTATTAACTTCAGCATCCTTGTTTATGACCATGAAACCAAACGGATCTACCCAGAATTTTAGCACATGTCCTGAAATAATTCCATGCTTATTGTGGGGCTTATATGATCCTCATACACATGTTTTAGGTCTAATTCATCTTGCTCAAATAATATAATTAGATTCGCATTGTCACGGATTAATTGCTTTGAAATTTTACTATAAGTTTGACCCAAATAGAAACAGTCAATATCGTTATGCCTACCCATAGAAAAATATGCCCTTATGTTATTTTGATTTTTACAAGCGATATCATCGAGGATAAAAATAGAGTTTGATTTTGCACAATTAGGCTCAATTACATCTTGATTATCACTGAAGGTAAAGTAACCTATATCCCTCATTGGAAGTAAGATTTCCTGTAAAAGTTTGTACTTGTTTTGATTCAATGACTTAGAGTATACGTATTACATGTTTATATTTCAAGCCATCTTTCTCGGTAAACAGACTGATCATTGCGTTTGTTTTACCACAATTGGAGGGGCCACATATAATACCACGTATACTATTAGGAAGTAAATCACCATGTTTTGAAGTAATAGACTTTTCATCAAAGTCATTATTTTGAATTGAGAATTTTTGTTTTTGAGCAACTACTTTCATCGTTAGTGGATGAAATAAAGCTAAACGCATAACTACAACATTTTTATTTATATACTAGGCTATATTACAATAACTATAATTTTTTCACTTCCCCAGTGAGTGGGCTGTACTGCACAATAGCGTCATGGAGAATCAGACCATAGACAACAATTCCATTATCGAAAGGTGTTAGAGATTCCATTTCCAATTTGATGTCTACTGTTGAGTTCTTTAATGATTCATTTTGTTTAGAGCAGTCCATTACAAATACTGGACATGATTTGTATTCAGAATAGTTGAATAATGCATCTTTATCATCTTCACCATAGTAATCACATCGAAATTTAAAAAAATTGAGATAGGCAGGTATGTATTGGTTAGCACTGAAGTTCAAATACATTGCTTCATATGGATAATACTCAGAATTCATGTGTACTTTAAGATTTCTGATGTTAATGTGATCAAAATTTCAGGCCCTTGCTGACTGTGTACCTTTTACCTTGTTAGAATGCAACAATTATCCAACGTGGTTTTTCCAGTTCCGCTGATGTTTTTATTGACCATATGTCTGAGGTTGCCTGTTCTAAAGAAGGTAATTCATATAACTCTTATTGACGAAATGAAACAGTAATAATAGAATTTTTATTGATTCTTTGAAACAAGTTAAGTTTCGCAGCATCACTAAGTGCTAAGTGTGGTACTTTCCATTGAATTTTATTTAAGGTTATTGCGGTATCAACTTCACCATAGTAACAGTTTGTATCGCTTCTAGATCGAATTAAAACTAACTCGGCGCATATTCACGATTACCTGACGATAATCCTCCATTATTCCAAATATGTGGTGCAATGATATGCATACTATAAAATATTTTTCTCCATTTTGCTCATCGAATTCTACTTGTAATGGTTCTTCATTCTCTGGTGACCATCCCAAATGGCTTAGTGCTTTGCTTTTGCTTGCCGTATAAGAAATATATCCCTTAAGCGTAGATGTTATACCTGGATTTCTGAAAACATCCACACTCTGACCACCTAACTCATAACGAATTTCTTCGAAAAGAAAGTTCGGGAAACTGTTGGTTAAGCTGTAGGGTTTTCTTTCATCTTCTTTTTTGAGCTCAAGTTTACCTTCTATGTACAGAAAACTATCATAAGTAGCCGTAATTATGTGACCTACCGAATTGGCGGGAGCACAAAATATTTATTGTACTTTCCTCCGGCTAGTACTCCTGTCGTGAGTAGGGTCTTGGACACCAATAATAATAATACAAAAAAAATGTTCTAATCAATGAATTTAATGTGATTGTGATGTGAATGATGTTGATTTGTACAGTTCATATATATATATATATATATATATATATATATATATATATATATATATATATATAGTAAATGTAAAATGATTTAATTTACCTGCGCTGCTTCGTTACAATAATTACGACCTATCCTATATGCAGAAAAAATTTATGTTTGTGTTTTAATACTTTTTATATGTCAAATCTACAATAAAATTTTGTATGTATAAAACAAGATATAAGATGGATGAATAATGATAACGGTAAGTAAATGCGATAATTAATCAATAATAGTGACTAATTCTAAAATTTCTAGATCATTACAACACAATTGTGAAAGTGAGGTTATCCTAATTAAACATGAGATTTTATATAATTCTTTTTTTTTGGGGTTTTTTTTTTGTATGGAAAATGTTATGATTATGAAAGATTATTCGAAAGATGAATTGATTTATGAAGGTGATAATGAATACTTAATTCTAGATGAATGATTGGTAGGTGATTAATGTGATGAAGTGCAACATGAAGGACACGAGCTGATCACAAATGGTGAGAAGTTACTATTTAAAGTAGCCTGACCTAGCAGCTGCTGCTTGAAGGTAATGTGGTTTTTGTGTGTTCCTCCAAATGTAACACGAGTTTCTCCAGATATCAGCTGGCTTCATCCCGATTAAGTGATACGGATGGAATATATGTCAAGGAGTAAGAATCGTAAGGAAGGTAAATGGGAATGTAGATTTAATATATAGTAGTTAGCAAGGAAAGAAAAGGAAAAGGATATGAAGATAAAGGCAGAATACGTAGAAATTGAATTGAAGTAGAAATAAGTTCGAATGAGTTTATGTATGTTGAAGTGTGATTTGAGGCCTTGATGTCAGTGGCCTTTAAGTGTAGTGCTTTATTTTTGTATCTCCGATAAATCGAATTGTTTTGATTTCACCAAATAATCAATATCAATTTAATTGTTGTAGGTAGCCTAGATCCACAATTGATTTATTAACAATAATTGCATACCACAACTAGCACAAATTTTAGAAGAAGAAACCCGACATGAAAAAATTCTTGTCTAATCCAACTGTTATCCTTATCTCCCTTTTGGTACGCATAATAAATGATAAGAGTTTTAAAGAATTTGAAAAATATGGAAATTAGGATGGTAAAGACATCTATAGGAGCAATTAGGAAAGTTATGAATTGAACACTTACAGGGAACCTATCATAAATTAAACACGTAACAATTAGATCTTGACTTTGAATTAAAATGCGTATTTGTTCGGAAGGTCCATATTTAGAAGATCCATACGTAAAGTAAGTGTGAATATCTGATTTAATCATAGTATCATCAAAATGTATGTTTTGAAAGACGTTTAGCGATTCTGCCATTGTGGTTGAGAACTTTTAAACCAATTAACGTTAAAAAGTATTTCTCTGTAGATGTTAACCGCAATGAAGGTTGATGACTAATTAATGACTTACTATAGGGATGACGTCTTTTATATGAATTTTTTAAAGATGGAATTGGTCCTGGATTAATTTTCAGACCCATGTTTTTTTAGTTCTAAGCGTACTGTGAATGGTTCACTTTCACCAAAGTCTTTTGATTAGTCAAATTAATTGTTATATTACTAATAATGTCAGTGTTTACTTCTAAATATTGAGTATTGCTTGCAGTTTTATCTAAACGATAACCTGGTGGAACTGAAACATCAATCTCATATAATACTTTAGCAGGTTTCCCGTTTCGATAAGATATAATGTTGCACTCTATGTGTAGATTAGTGTGTTTAAGTATTTGGAGGTCTAACGCAGATGTATGTAAAATATTCGGTTCTAATATTTTAGACTCAAACCCTAGCATGCGCCCAATGCAATTTTCTTTAGTAAAATCGACCTCAAGTGAACTGTTTATCTCACATTAGGTGTATTGTTGTTTGCTCTAATGATAAACTTTTCTGTGGGTATTTTAGATTTTAGATAATCGCTAATTTCTTTTAACTAATATGCACCGTGTGGAATATAAAACCTATCGTTGCCAATATAAATGTTTCTAATGCTGTTGCAGCCGTAAAATACAACCAATCCAATAACGTATTTCTTCCCCAAATCTAGCTCTATCGGTGGATAGAAGTTGTAGCTAGCTGTGTTACCGACACCTTCTAAACTGAATGTTATTGACATAACTGAGATAATTTGATATTGTGCTGATTATTTATATAAAAATTGTAGGCATAGTTGCCCGCAAATGATTGTATTAAACTCTTGACTTTGGTTGTAATTATAATATATTTTACACCCCCGAAGGTAGTTAATAACTTCGACTGGTGGTCGAAGATTACCGAAACTATCGTAATACCATACCTTTTTGTAGCAAACGCAATGTGTACCTGGTCCTTTTTGGCTATCTAAATTAATAATTCCAGATTCATATTTCCGTGGTAATTTAGGCATGGTATCTCTCATAAAAATATCCCTAAAGTAAGGTATATTTTTGGTGTATTTCTTTAAATCAATGTCCGTTAACGGTTTTTCGGGTAATCTATTCAGTTTTTTGGAAACGGTTTTAAGTATAATGCACCACCACCGGATTTGTTTGGTTTTAGATACAGTGCACCGCCTTTCTTATTCACGGAGCCTATAGCGATCGATACCATCATGCGATTATGCCGCGACGTCTCTTCTTGCAATTTTTTAGTATTTTTAGCATCATTGACTACTTTAGCAATTCCTGATCCACCGCCAGCTAAAACACCGACTGCTGATAATCGTGCGAATAACGGAATAAGAAATGGTAAAACCCTCCTTGTTTAGGTAGGGTAATTACTCTAGGAACTTTAAAGTTTTTCTTTCCTCCTAAACTTTTTACCGCACGTTTTGCCGTTGAAAGCGCTGACTTTATGGTGTCTGTGAAACTTCCGTTAGGTTTAATTTTTTTAGCTATTGCTTTTCGTAAATGCAATAAATTTCCGCCATTGCATTTTTTCTTCTTCTTCAGATTAGATCGACGTTTACACCCCATTCCTAATTTTATCTTTGCTTTCATGGCGGTACTGACTGCTAACGATGCAGTTCATTCACCTAATGTAGCGTCTGATGATTTAAAGCGTTCCCAAGCTTTTTTTTGTAAAATTTTATCCGTTCTATGTCTACTATCTAAATCTCTGTAATCCCTGTAACTGATATCGTGAAGTTTGCACTTAGCATCTAATTGATTAATACGGGGGTCACCGCGTGCGGGTCGTTTTTCTAACTTTGTACTGGTAACCAGATAAATGCAATTCAAACGGAACTTTATTGATTAGAGCGTTCACTAAACCACCACCACCTGCACTATTTCGCTTTTTAACTAACATTATTTACCTGGATGTATAGAACGGGGTATTTATACTTAAATTGAGAAAAACAAATCATAGTTATTCCTTTATTCAGTAAATGCTATACATTAGATAAGCTGGACGATAATACAATATTTCCATTAAACATACAGTGTTATGTGAATTAATATTATACTTAGCATTTATAACATCATCAATGTCTTTATAAATGTCATCATCACCACCACGGAATTCTTTCTCACGAAAACGACGGTAGTCGACAAATTGTTATATGAACTTTTCATAAAAACACACCAGATTGTAAGATTCAAAAAATTCCAATCTATATCTTATTATATCCTTTAAAATGAATAGTTCTTCTATACTATACAAATTGAATGTGCAAGAACAGCAGTTGTAGTTTTCTATCATAACAGTTTTCAAAATTCTGTCATATCCTTTAATCAATTCCCAATTGTAATAAATACCAAGATTGCTAGATAGAGATTCATAATGTTGACCATAGATGATATCTTCATCTTCGTTTACATTTAACCAGTCAATGTTATTTTCAATTTCTTGGGATCGGAAAAATTGTAATTCTACATATGAATGCCATCTTAGAAGCTCATTCCATTCCTTCATATCCAACACTACATTATCGCTTGAGGTGCGTACTGTATCCAATTTCCATATGTTTTGCATGATCAGTATCGTTCGATAGTTTATAATAAATACAATCGATTAAGTATTCATTACCTGTTTGTTTATACACTTCAGATAAATCATATGGCTGCCTGTCAGTGTTAGAAGAATAACTTTCACGTTTCTCTTCATTTTTACTTCTATTACTACAATCACTATTTTGACAGCACCAACAACACAAGGTAAAATTGTTATTCATATTGTTACTGCAACTATGTGGGGTATCCCTATATAACGGTAAACTTCTGAGTCTGGATCGTTCCAGAAATGATGTTATTGCTCCCTGCATTATAACGACTGTACTTGCTTGCAATTACACTAGGACTAAACGCTGTTCAAGAAATAATTTTAGTTAAATCATGTGGGTGTTGTACTATTAAAAACAAAATGTTACGTTTGTTGTTTTCCCGACTGCACCCAAACTTCTCATGAAGACATCCCTCGTGTTTAGCTGTGTTTTAAATCCTTCCATTCGATTTTCTTCTTTCAAATACTCATAAAATCGTTGAGGTAATATACATTTAAAACCATCCGTTTCCATCACTATACGCTCACCATCATAGTATTATTTACTGCCACATTAATCACTTTATACCTTTTTGATATCTCGAGGCCACATGCACTTTTAAAAAGTTTGCAATGGGTGCTTTGGTTTAACCCTGCTAATTCCATGTTTAACAATTACAAGTTGCTAACTGACCGATCTCAACACACCTCGCTGTGGTTTATAACACAAAAATGTGTCCTTGACTTAAGTACCTATGACAACATGTTTAAACTTGTTAAATACACACCTACTTTTAGTTTAGAAAATTATTTTACCTTGACTCATTTTATTCAATATAAGCACCAGTTAACCTTGGCCTACTTTTTAGCATAGACATCAACCCGCATTCTTCTTGTTTCCATGAATTGATTCTATTTTTATACTTCTAAGAAATGTCATACGATACCCCGACAGGTCAATACTCTTTGACCTTGACCACTCAATTTTTAGACTTCTAAGAATTGTAATATGGTGATGACATTGCAATTTCCATTTTTAACTTTTGACCTTGACATACAAATTTCCCGCCAAAACGTTTGACCGCAGAGTGACCTTGTAGTATGATGAGGATGGTGACGTTGAAAATTCTTTTTCTAGCGAGCTCGAAAAATTGAAATTTCTCGGCAAAAATTTGACCTTGAATAGATCCATAAGCTTACATTTTTCACCACCAGAGGGCGAGTAACCTTGAATTGATCCAGAACCGGCCCTTAACCACTACTGACACATCGTTTACCGGCGTAAGTGTAATGTTGTATAATTAATTTACATGCAGGTGATCACAGATTTAAGCAGCGGTAAACACTGGAGCATTGAAATAAGTTCAGGTCGGCTGATTCGGGTTGACTCAACAGAATGCGGATGAACAGATGCAATAGAAGGATACTGGTCGGTCTGGGCTGTCGAAAGATACCCAAGAGAATGGGAGCGTTTGTTGAGTATCTCGCGGTTTTATTTAGAATCGGCGGAGGGCGGAGATGGCTTCTGGTAGTGATTCTAATGCCCAGATTGGTGGTTAGACTGGAGGGGACTCTAACGTGGAAAACCCCAACGTTTTTGAAAATCATCTCGGTGGGGATATAGATTCATTACTTGATGATTCCTGTAAATTTAATTAAAATCCTAATTAACGAATAATTAATAAAAATATGTCGGAAATCAGGCTGACTGTTTACAGTAGGTGCACTGGTTGGGTGATGACCTTTGGTTTGGTGCAATCGGCATTCCGGGTGATATTTTTTGAGGTGTCGCGAATTTTTTTGTTACGGCACTGCTTAAATTCGATGTGATAGCGTGCTTTCCCAGCTATTTACCAATAAATTTTTATTTTTATGCATGTTTAGTTTTTGCACTTGTTTTTGAGTGTCTGGTCAAAATTCGTGCTATAGTAGGGTCGCGTTGTGGACATAAACTTTACGTAGATTGTATTGGACAACAAAAAGCGAGCAATTCTGGTGTCAACGTCAATATCAGGATTTATGTCTATCAAAAATTAGAGACAACAATGCCAAGAACGTTTTAATGCGAAGAATAAATAATGCCCAAACTCTTCGAATTTTTGATTCACACAGGCCTAGTTGCTCAGCAGCTGCGATAAACCCAATCGCGAGCGTTCAGGGTACTCAAACATGATGATCGAACAGATTTTCATCTGCAACCTCTCCAAGGTTTGCGTACTGTAGACGCTGAAAGTACCTTAACTTTTGTAGATGGGTCTTACAATCAGCAGAAATAAATGTAAAATTCCTGCCTAACATTTTGTGAACAGATGAAAGCAATTTTAGAAACAATGGAGTTACATATTGTCACAAACTTCATGTGTGGGCCAATGGAAATCCTCGGTGTATTACAGAATCGTCGTTTCAGAACGAATTCGTTATAAATGTGTGGGTTGGTGTCATTTGTAGGTTAAATGCAAATTTATTTCTTAATTTTCTAGAAAATTGGATTCAGGACTTGATTGAAGAAGTTCATTTAAATTTGGGTCAAGAAAGTTGGATTCAGTTTGATGGTACTCCAGCGCATCAGGGGCGGCAAGTTTGGCAGTGCTTGGATGAAAATTATCGTCATCAAATGGTTAGACCGTGTCGGAAACCATAACTTAAATTGTATTCCAGGTGAAAGGCTAGCTCCTTGGCCACGACGGTCGCCCGATTTGAACTATTTTACTGTTTTGTTTGGGGCCATCTCAAAGGCATAGTGTAACATACGTCAGTAGATACGCGTGAGGAACTAACTGAATAATAACTGCGTCCAAATTGCGGGTGCGATCAATTTTTTAATTTGTTACATACTTTTTTTGTTTGTTACTTAAATGTTAGATGTTCTTGACTACTCATACTCCTAAATGAATCTACAATTTTGCTAGACGTCAATTTATAAATATCAATCCGTGGTATTCCGTATAACTAAGCCGTTACGAATTTTGGCGCAAAACTCTAAAACAAGTGCAAAAATCGAAATTGTATAAAAATAAAAATTTGTTTGTAAAGATCTGGACAAACAGCTGTAAGATCGAATTTTTTATGAGTGGCGTAATACAAAAAAGTTCGAATGGATAGAATGGCGCGCGAAAAATATCACCCGGCATATACGAAATCGCTGCAAAATGATGGTCATCGTCCATTTAGTGCACCTGCCAAATTTGGAAATTGTGCCTATTTCCATTTAGTAGGTATTAAGGAAAGTATTAAATATTTCAAATTTTGCCGCCACTTATCTCTGGTAAGAAATCGTTTTATGACCCCATTATTTTCACGTGTTCTATCGATTTCTGAAGTTATCAATATTATAACTGAATCACCCTGTCTAATATCCGATATGATGCCTTAGAAGGTCTTCAGGATGCGACCTCTCCTTATCTTGAGCCCGTTACGTCGAATCGATTTGCGAAATAAGTTTGCATTATAACGGAAATTAATTCAAACAATACCTTTAACTATGCCGTTATTAATTATAATTTTAAGAAAATTCGTTTAGTGACTTAAAGTATATTTTTTATTCTGTTTTGTTAAGGACTACTGAAATTCAATTATTTCATTTACTAAATATAAAAACATAGAAATATATGTACGTTTGCAAAGCTTAAGAAACGACCAACCACACAAAAGCAAAATATGTAAAGTGAAAGAGCTCTATTAAGAAAAAGACAAAAAAAAACGTAACTTTATATTGTTACTTAAAACCACAAAATTTAAAATCTAACTAAAAACTATACTGAATTCTATATACATCAAACCCTTCTGTTTCACAGAAAAGTAGAAAGCTCAGAAAGTTTTTTGAAGATTGCTTTGTTTTGCAGATAAGTAGTATAGTGAGGCGACTACCACAACCTTTATATAAAACAATAGATAATTGTCTAAGCAAAATTGAAATGCAATATAACTAATATGAAAGTGTAAACTTTCACGATTTAAGTTTATAATAATAAACACTTTCCATTTGAGTCTTTAAACCCTGTATCTAATAGATATTGTACAAAATCTACACTTTTTTTACAATTTCAGTTATTATCTTCCATAATGAATGGCACTTTCACAAAATTAAAGATGTTGTGAACAATTTTGTCAAATTTGAACAATTAATCGAATTTGACAAAATTGTTTACATCTTTAACAATTTTTAACAAACATTACTACTGACGAAGATAACTGTAAGTGTTATCGAAACGTTTAGATTGTATAATTTAAGGTACACCATTAAAAAACCCCAAAAAAGATAAGTATTTTATTATGAGCGTTAATGGTGAAAGTTTACATTTTCATATGTGTTTGAAAGCCTATTATTGAACGTTACTTTGTTTTAACACATTTTCAATACATCAGATAATTTTTAAAGTAACTTTTCAGAATTTTCCCTACCAACGAAGGTTAACATTTACAAATTCTACAATCAAGAGACGGGTATAACCTTCGCCAACCCGAAAGTGCATCTTCGTTGAACCCAAATTAACGAATATGTTAATATCATTTTTGAAAAAAATGTCCTTCCTGTATAATGACGTACAATGAGAAAAGTGTACCAGATTTCTTTTATTAAAGCTATCCTGTGAATTGTATATAATGTTTTAGGGGGGGGTCAGCAATTCATTTATGGTTTGAGGCGTGAGCGTTATGTCGTTATAGTCAGTAAATCAGCTGTCAATGGTTTACACGTTAACAGTAAGATCGGAAAAGACCTTTATCTAAAAAAGAGTTAGATGAAGCCCTGATTAACGATTCAGATGATAAACATGAAAGAGACATACTACTTGAAAATGGCTTTAGTGATATTTAGAAAACCGAAGATAGTCTGAAGGAACCAGAAAGTAATATTTCGGTTACTGAGTTGGAGAATGAAAGTGTGGTTCTGTCCGAGAGAGAAAGTGGTAATGCTGAAAGTGTCAAGCGCGTAACAGATAAAAGCGAAAACATATTGTCCGTGATTGATTGTTTTCGTTTATTTCTATCAAATAATATTACCGAAATGATAATAAAATATACCAACCAGAGAGCAAAGCCTATATAAATTCGTATAATGGGAAACACTAAAACAACAGACATAGATACCATGACAAATAAAAAATGAAGGGATTTGAATTTAAACATTAAAACGGTAAGTTAGCACCACGGTCTAGCTCAGCAAGGTACATTGCTTACGCATTTTAACAGGTTGGGAGGGACGCAGAGATAGGTCCATAGCTATACCCAGTTAAGTATTTGATTCATTAGGCGTCATTCAATTTTATAGGTTAAGTAATTCAAATACGACAAAAATAGAGAAAGTTGTACATTAATAACACAGGTAATCTGAATAACACTAAACAGCTGTATTTATTTGTACATTCGACAAAACAAAATAACGTCTGATCAATTTCAGTATAAAGCCAACTAAAACAGCACTTCTCGGAAAACTTTACGATTTTAACTAATCTCTAATTCAACACAATCTCTACAAACATATAACCTATCTTTACATAGAATTCAAAATGAAAGATGATCACACTGTATCTTTAACAATAAAGTCTGCTTGACCTATGTCAACAGAGGTTACAGTCACAAAGTTATGCACTCTTGGAAAACGGTAACCGAAGTCAGCTGTTTCTTTTCATTATAACCGTATCAACACAACAATATACTGGATTTTTATCTACTTAAAACGTACTTTTCATTAAAAGGAAACGTACTTACAATAAATATGAGTTAACTATATTTTAAAACGAACTGTAGTTTGACAACTTCATTTCGTTTCAATATCATAAACAGAGGTACGGTAAAGTAACTTCCAATTATCTTTATTAACGTACAAATAAACGAAATGTAGTCCAGATTACGAGATCAGATATTGGGACAACGAAAGCAAGGTTGGACCACAAAAGCAGGTATAGGCATACCCACAACATGCGTTATTGATACAAAACAAAAGTGTCTCCATTTTTAATTCCTCCAGAGAAAATTTCATTAGCATGCACTCTATTTTATGTATTTAACTTCGTGACGTCATCATCGACCACGCTATCCTATACGATAAATTACGATACGAAATTTATTAATTAATGGATATTTTCTTAATTTATGGACGGTTTTAATGCCAGGGAATTTCCCTATTAAATGTACCATATACAAAAATGTAACCAGAAGCCTATACACACCTTATGCAAGAGAATAAAACTTATAAATCAAAACGTACTGTACTGGAACAGACGGAAACGAAATAAGTCGCTTTGTGCAAGGAGCAAGAACATTGATAGCATTATATACACGGGCATTCGTAATTATGTACGCTAAAGGAAAATATCCACATATACCCAAATTTACTTATTGAAAGAAAAAGATGCCTAAAAATACCAAGGTAATGTATATTTACCAATAATAACACAAATTAAAAACTTAAATTAAGATAATGATAGCCAATAATTGGCGCGTTATAATACGATAGAGCCGGATGCATTTTTTGGAATAATAATTTTGACTGGTGGTTTCCGGGAAGCTCAAGACTCTCCACACAGTACTTGTTTAGTCAAAAATGAAACTTTAAGTCGACCTGTATATCGATCAGGCGCAATATGTTTTTTCAATATTCATTTTACTCATTTTATAAACGACTTGTGCTTTAATGATATAAGAGAGCTCATAGTTTGTCTTACATGATCCGTACTAGAGAACGTTGGCTTTATCAATAAAGATTTGTTTATGAAAAACTTAAATATGACATCTTACTCGGCATATATGGGAAAGACAGCACTGTGCTTACGGGTGAGATGTCATTTTTAATAAATAAGAGCTAAGTGCACCTTTTTTATAAAAAATCTTTATTGTCTAGTATTTAATAATAAAAATAAACGCGCTAACATAAGTTTCTGTTTCTTAAACACTAGAAAAACTAGAACTTATTTTTTTATTAAACCGGTGTGGTTTTTTTTAATAGTAAGTCAAATTTGGACCATTTCTCGCAAATTTTCTGGTATTTAAGGAAAACTCATCCAGCCATTAGTTACAATGAACACACTGCAGCCATTCGTCCATTTTCTTGGATAAGGTGTATTCTTCACTACACCCTGAAATGCAACAAAAGATAAGGTTAATAGGTAGGTACACGCAAAAAAAAAGAAAGTGAAAAGTATTAACATAACAACACTCATTCTCTTCTACCTCGTTTGCAAAATCTGATCCAGAAGGCATTGTAAATGACTCATCTATAGAGGATTCACATTCACTCTATCTTCTAATCTTCTTTTTTTCCAAACCCTTTGCTTTCTTTGTAGTCCGGGTACCCCAGGTTTCACGCCAATTGCATTATATTTGTCACTGATTTTGGGGGCATTTTTGGAAGAGGACTCTTAACCTTATTTATTTCTTCTTTTTTCATCGGAGTAGCGGTTCGTTTTCTCTTGCTACTTTCAAACTTCTTCCTTTAACTTTTTCATTTTTTTGGGGAATAGGTGACAATGCACTTAAAATTTTACCAGCTGTAGGCCTATCAGACTCGCCATTGTTGTTGTTTTCTTGTAGATCGTTTTCACCAGCAATAATATTGGTAGAAGTTTCTGGGTCGACTTCAGCTTCGTGAGTTTCAAACGGTGTGAGAGACGCCACGATTTTGCCTAGAGCTCGGTGTCGCGCTCTGCTTTGAGCACACACAAGTCAGGATGCTTCTACAAGAACGTATGTAACCAGCGATAGCCCGCTTTTTGTTTCTCCAAATTAAATTTCTCGATCCTATTCAACTTCTCACCTAAAAGGAAACCTATTCCTCTTACATCGATGACCGTCGGAAAAAACCAGGATGTTTAAGTTTCTTAATATGCGTCTCTAATTCATTCTCAGCATCTTCACCCGAGCAACTATCTGGCCCATGCTTTCCTTTTTTGTATTATTTTCTCTGTCATCCTTTTTAAAGTTCTATAAGGAATATTGTTGCAGGTCAAAACGGAATTAACATTGAACGTATCAAATCATTAAAGGTTTGCTTACTAGCTCAATGGGATATAAGGGTCGTGAGCGTGTTTCAGTATTAAAATATTTAGAGTGGTTTGCCGTATTACCGAAAGTGGTAAATTGGGGTTGTCACACATACAGGATAATAATCAAAATGCCGTCATATTGGACGCCAGACTGTTAAGAAACAAAATCGGAAAGAGTACACGAGTATACCTGAGCGCACATTTCGTGCGCTCGCACGTCTGTTTAGCTGACTACAATTTGGTAGTCAGCTCAACAGACAAATTCTCACTTACCTAACGCGAGCTTTCGATGCCTTCCATGTATCATTTCTAATAACTTAATAAGAAATATTCAAACGATTTTTTTAACAAAATACATTTTGAAACAGACAATCTTTTGGGGTTAGGCCTAATTTAGTTATAAAATGTTTCACTAATCTAAATTAAATGTTCGAATTGAGCAACGTTAACCTTCTGACAATACAACAAATGCTTTTTGAACGTTGTCGATGACATTTACGGTAATGTTTCTAATTTCTTGGGGAATTCGTGCTTTTAAACCATCTAAATTAATACAAGAATTAATTTAGAAGATTTATATCTAGGGATCTCGTTGGGCATTCAACTGTCCCTTTTCTACCTATACCACGATTTGGAAAACTTCATCCAAATAATCGGGAACTGGTAACGTGTAGTGTGACGGCGCTCCATCTTGTTGAAGAAGGAGGTCTCAGTGGTGCATATTGGGCTCTTCTAAATCCGGATGATTAGAGCGGGGATGAGGACATTTTGAGAAAAGTTTAAATATCTCGCACCAGTGAGAGAGTATCCTTCAAGAAGTAAGGACCTATTTGAGTGTGATGTTCCTTGTAACAATGAGGATTTTCGGTTGCCCGAACAACAATTTTCATCTGTTCACATGGCCGTTTAAAGCATATGTTGCTTGGTCGGAAAAACCTATTATTTTTATAAAATTGGCGTTACCATAACATAATTATTGCACTTGTTCACAAAATTCATTTCGCCAATCAAAACCATCTTGTGGCAGCTCGTGGAGTACGCATATCTGGTAGGGATGGAACTCCTCTCTTTTCAACACTTTATGCACAGTAGATCGCAACATACTAATATTTTATTAGCGGTGTCTGTAATTCTGGTATTAGAATTATCTTGAACTTCAACTGATCGTCTTCACTTATCGACTTTCGACCAGATTTTCTAATATCCCTAAAATTTCTCCTCCATTCTGCTTGACATGGATTGGCTAATGGAGGGTCGATCAGGATGAGTTGAATTAAACAACGCAACCACTTCTGATTGAATGCGCGACCTATCTCTAAAACCAAGCATGCACAGGATTTCAATTCTTTCACGTTCGCTTAACTTCCTCATATTTCACAAACTAACTTCTTTTGGAGATAGTTACTAGATAAACTCACGATAACAATGCTGTCACTTATCAAAAAAGTAAACACAGGTTGTTAACGTGCAAATAACTATAATAATAATTATAATTTTAACCGAATGTACAGTTTAACGTTTTCTTGCATGGACAATGAAATTTTTTCATTTTCAATGTTTACGATAATTTTTATTCAATATCTCCTCATGTAACCATCATCTATATCTACCTTGTCGGACGTAAAAAGTTGTACCTTTTCTAATTCTGCAATAGAAAATGGGGGTTGGGATGTATAAAAATGGCGATGGTGTCATATGTTTTTCTTGACACACCCTGTATATTTCATTTTTACGTAAAAAAATCTAAATTGAAAATAAAAATCGACGGGTCCGAGCGTTTTTTTTTCCTAAACTCCCATTCAAAATTTAATTCAATTTATACGCTACTTTAAGAACGCACTGTATACATTTTAAAGTAATTCTTTAATGAAGTTACAAACGTATCATTAAAAAAAAACAATCTTTTATGCGTATCTTAACTTTATTTAAGCGAAAAAATTTTGAAAAAAATGAGATACACACTTCAATGATTTCATGCAAGTTTAAATATTTTCATGTGTGTTCTATTTGCTGTTTTCAAAGACATTCCACAGCAAACGTGTGAATCTATCCTCCTTTTTTCTAGCCTTTGTTGGTTTTCCACAACACATTATAAAATTCCATTCTTTGTGGCATTATTGAAACAGTCCATGTGGGAATTGAGGGCTCATCTTATTTCCCACTTTTCCAATAATCATTTACGGTACATATACATTTCGATTTCCCCACACATATATAGAATCCTGTTTATAGTTTGCATGTAACAATAAGAGATAAATTGGTTAGATTTAATTTAATAGCATTTTGGGGCAGTTCGGATTAAACCTAAATTAAATAGATTAGAGCATGCAATAATTTATAACTGAACGAATTGAGTTAATACTGCCATATACGTTATGTAATGTGGGTGTGCTTCTATTTTCACGTTTCAATATTTTCTTACAAAATTAAATTATTCTGCTCAGTAAACAGTTATTATTATAAAGTTACGGGTGTACGATATAAAGCATAAAATTTAAAATTTCATTATCTGTAAATTTGCAAATGAATCTAGAGTCATTTGAGTTAAATGCATATTTATTGGCTTAGAGGAAAATCTGAAAGACATTCATCATTTAAAATGAAAGAAGACATTTCATTATCGCACATGTCGTACTTTCATCTGTAAAACCAGCAACGTTGATGTCTTCAAAAGGAATAATAATAAATCATTGTATAATTAAATTTTTATTTATGTTATAATTTAATTAAATGTTTATAGCAATGTGTGTTGTGTACCTATAATCTTTGCTTAATACAGAGCCAACCTTAAAACTTTACTTTCTAAAAACTTTGTAATTCAGACTGACATAAAATGTAATAGTAATGAAAAAGTTTTAATATTTTCTTGCAGTTAGTTTTCTATACATTGATAAAAGAAACCGTTATAGCGAAAAATCTAAACTGATGAAGATAAATGAGTACAAGGACTTTCATTTTTTCGTTCTAACGTGCCACGAGAAATTCGTGCGTATCCAATTAGGAAGCTTAGTCAGTAATAACATCTTAAATAATGTTCTCATAAAATTGAGTTATCAGTCTCAGTTCTTTCCTTGCTTGTTTTTTCTTACTTTTACAGACTTAATAAAATTTTAAAATCAAATAAATATTTACTTTTGTTTACGATATAATTTTAAAATGAAGAAGTAAAAGTGTGTGATTAATTTTTAAGGTTGCAATGAAAATGTTCATAAAAGTTTTCCAACAAGATGCTACATGCAATAAATATGAAATACTAACGTAGCGGTAAAATCATCCATTACAATGAAAGGTTTATTAATATTTTTATGAGTTACTAAAATATTTTAATGAAATGGAAAAAAATTACTTTATCCAGAACATTTTGTTTAAGAGATACTCTTAATCATATTAAAAAAACCAGGTTACAGAAAATTTAGTGCTTTTGCAAACTCTAATTTTTTTGTTTGGGTGTTGGCAGAAAAGTGGTTATTAAGAAAATGTAAATATACAAAAGAAAACTTTGTAAAAAGGTTACAATTCTGTTATTTGTAATTAATGCGCAATGAATCAGTGTATATTGATTGATTGCATATTACACTGGTTAATGCCGTTGAAAAAAATCCCTCACGTTTGTCACAGAAATGAATTTTTAACTTTCTCGAAAAACTAATTTACGTAGTACGTCATAATTTTACGCAACTGTACGGTATATAAAGCACCCT
>JARFJB010001914.1:245000-372500 GCA_036346205.1 Vesta saturnalis | reverse complement strand
AAACTTATCCTACTCACAAATAAATTGAAACTAATTCGGCATGAAAGAGGAGCTTAGTAATAAGAGAATAATTTATAGTAGCATAATTCACAAATTGCATTATTATATTAATTACATTACTGGATAATTTAGGATGTAAATTTATGATACATAATTTTCTTGCCCTGTTAACGCATTAGTACGTGCACTGCGTTCAAATAAAATAAAATAATTAAGTTTAATGATTATTCAAATTTTATTATAAATTAGTAACTAATCGAAGTCTTCTTTAATATAAAACTTCGTTAATAAACTAATTATAGTTAACTCGATCCTGACATATTGAAATTTCTGCTAAGAATTAATACAGGTTCAAAGAATATTAAATTTCCCTGACAACATTCTACATTTAAATAGGGTTTATGCTACATAAACTGACAAATTATATCATAAGATTCGTTTAATCTCTCTAAGATTGCAATTTAATATGCACAAACCCGTAAAATATCGTATTCTATTCACAGAAATGTTCATCAAACTGAAAACCTTAAAATAGTGCAATAAAATTCTAACACGAGTAACAATTTTTAAATTTCAGTTTTAGTAATACACATTTCACATAGCTTTGTGATGATATATAATCAAGGGAAACGTAAAATATTTCTACATTTTAGAGATCCTTTTAACAAATATCAATTCATTTGGTAATCATTGTCGTTACTTCCACTATTTATTCTATGCACGTAGTCCAATTGAAATAAGAAAGTTATTGATGTTTGAAATCATGCAACTTCGAATGAATATTTCGGGGGTTGTAGAAGACTTTTTTTTAAATTAAAATATGTCAAAACGTTGCTTATTAAATTTTCTTAGACCCCCAAAATACGATTCCGAAATTCGCAGAGGTCAGTGTAAAGCACCAATTTTTGTGAAACCCACCCGCTGTCGAAATTTACATATTCTTCCAAGTAATCCGAAAACTGTAAATTTTAAGATAAAACTCCTTACATAAATTAACATTAAAATTTGACGATAAATCCGAATATGGCAAAAAAATTTGGGGGTTTCTATTTTGGGGGTTCTACCACACTTTTATAACGCCTCCCATATACTGGAAAATTACAATACGCACCTTTTAAATACTAAAAACTTTGATAGGAAACATTTTCTTTTAAAACTCATATTTACTGAAATATAGCACTTTTACGCACTCACCAGTAATACCGGATATATCCTCATTTAGATTGCATTTAATTGCCTTTCCTTTGTTTCTGACTTCATACGGTATACTTGGTTCATAAAGCTTAAGTCAAAACACTTGTTTGTTTATTTCTTAAGGAATATCTAAATGTGAATTTTCATGTTCCTGAGATCAACGGATTTTAGGATATATTCACTTCGTTTAAACAGTTCATCCCCCTTTAGAACCCGATTACATCCCCCTGCGGTAAAAATTCCAAAAATGGTGAAGCACGGGTGCATTCGATTATTAATTAGAATTGATTCCCCGATTTTCAAATCTTTAACTTTCCTGGTTTACGAAAATGTCTATTTCTTGAACCTTTAATTTCTACCCCTTAGGGGTAGAGTTTCAAAAAATTCTCTCTCAGTGTGCGCTTACGTACCTGAGTGAGTGAGGACAAAGCCTTTTATCAACACAGTAGGTAACAAATGATATCGATATCTAATTAAAATACTTATATTTTAGGTATTAAATCGTATATTTTCTATTTATCTTTATGTAAATTTATACATTTCGATAACAATTACAGTTGTAAAACAAATTAAGCATATAGATTGTTTGAATCGTGGGTTATGGTTCTGAGTTGATAAAAAAATCCCATTGAAAAAAGGACATACAGTTTTTCTCTCATTCGCAAATATTCAGGGAAATTTTTCCAGTTTTTCACTCCACAAAAACATAATTTGGACTATTACGAGCATTTCGAAACAAAAAATACGCGAAACGGTCAGGCCGTTCTCAAGTGATGCGCTTACCAACGAACAGCGTTTTATTTTTATCTATATAGATGTAACAAGTCTGAACCATTTGTACATTTGAAGAAAGCGGAACCTTAATATGCAAAAATAGATATGGATACTAACAACCCTGAGACGTACCATTTTTGCCGATTGTGCAATCAATTTCGTTTATTCTAGAAACAACCTTTTGTTTTCTGAAGTGTCTAATTAATTTTTTTTAATAGGAAGTAGTTCATAGATTAAAAAGTCATTATTGTTCTTATGCTAGTCAAGCCTTGATCATAAATTATACTTTATAGTAATTGTGCACAGATTTTTACTTCCTGAAAATTTTTCTCTGTATTTTAAGATGAACTGAAACCTATGGTGACCATATTTGAACGAAATAAATAAAGGACACGATTGGTCTCTTTAAAATTGTATTTCAGATGAAAACTGTTACCCGTGTAATACTCATTTTTTATAAATTAACGTCGTATAAGCAATATATATATATATATATATATATATATATATATATATATATATATATATATATATATATATATATATATATATATATCACGGGAAAGTTACTGCATCAACTTCTTGAAAATGCAGGTCTGTATTCAATAATTTCGTGATGATAATCCATAAAAGGTTCAAGACGCGATCAGACCATCAAATGTGATTGATATTGATGAATTTGTAATAAAAATACCTTTCAAAATTAGTTTTCAAAATATCAGGACCGTATTTATAAAAATAAGTTAATGATGGCTATAAAAATAGGAAACCTCCGATTGAAAAACTGACTATTCCATGTTAAAGCCCATAACAAGTTGCCCTGAAAAACTGTTTGTAGTTTTGCTCCAGCATTTATAATAACGCCAGAAAAAAATTTAATTTTTTCAAATATCTGTGTGTGTGTGTGTGTGTGTGTGTGTGTGTGTGTGTGAGTGTGTGTGTGTGTGTGTGTGTCGTGTGCGTGTGCTGTGTGCGTGTGCGTGTGCGTGTGCGTGTGCGTGTGCGTGTGCGTGTGCGTGTCGTGTGCGTGTGCGTGTGCGTGTGTGTGTGCGTGTGCTGTGGTGCGTGTGCGTGTGCGTGTGCGTGTGCGTGTGTGAGCGTGTGCGTGACGTGTGCGTGTGCGTGTCGTGTGCGTGTGCGTGTGCGTGCTGTGCGTGTGGTGCGTGTGCGTGTGCGTGTGCGTGTGCGTGTGCGTGTGCGTGTGCGTGTGCGTGTGCGTGTGCGTGTGGTGTGCGTGTGGTGTGTGTGTGTGTGTGGTGTGTGTGTGTGTGTGTATATATATATATATATATATATATATATATATATATATATATATATATATATATATATATATATATATCTTCAAAACAGTTTCGCTTTAATTGATAGCGTTCTGTATATTTATTTAGTGGAATATACCCAATCGTATGGCGTGAATATGATTTTTAGTTGTAAGCGGCTCGTTTGGGCGAGGCATTCCACATTGTTATTCATATGTTTTTTGTTTTTCAAAATTTCGCAATTTTAACATAAAATTTAAAAAACTTTTTTCAAAAAAAAATGATACTCTTGTCTGAAGTCACTACGACGCACCGTTTTCGAAATAAATCTATTTGAGCTTTTCATGTGTTAATCATACTTTCATAAAATTAACTAACGAATTCATTTACAATTATGAAAGACGGATATGGAAAATAAACAAAATAGCAATTGCGTGTACGTCAAAATAATTCGTATTACAGATACAAGTTAAGGTTAAAGTGTCAAATAAGTGAAACATTTTTCATTGTTTAGTTACATTACCGTAAATACAAAAAGTTGAATATTGTTAGAATGGTTTCGTTTAGTAACGAAGAATATGCCGATATGCATTTAGTGTACGGCGAAACACAATGCAACGCTCGGGCAGCTAAATCATTTCCGCTGCTTCATTAAAGAGTTATTAGGAAAGCAGGAGCGGTAATTCCTAAAAGTAATGAAACGGAAAGAGAATAAAGAGAATCAAGACCAAGATTTTTTTTCTAATATTTTGTTTTGTGATGAAGCGGCTTTTACGAAAGATGGAATTTTTAATATGCACAATGAACACTATTACTCCTATGTTGATGAAAACCCTCATGCCAGAAGGGAAAGTAAACATCAGGAAAGGTTTAGCATTAATGTATGGATAGGTGTTCTGGGTGATAATTTACTTGGACCTGTAGAATTGCGTAATCGTGTAAACGGCGAAGAATGTCTCAACTTTCTACAAAATACTTTAACGGATTTATTAGATGATATTAATCTGAATATTCGGCGGAATTTGTGGTTTTTCACGATGGTTGTCCGGCTCACTATAGGAGAACTTTTTTTAGATAACAATTACCGAGATAGATGGATCGAAAGAGGCGGTCCGGTTGCTTGGCCAGCAAGGTCTCCAGATTTAAATTCGTGCGATTTTTCTGTTTCGGGATATCTAAAATCAATGGTTTATTCCCGACCAATAGAAACACGTGATCAGCTTTGGAGAAGAATTCAGGATGCCTGCGACTAATTTAGGAACAGTAGGGGAATTTTTGCAAAAATTCGGCAATCTTTACATAAACGAATAAATTAGTGTACAGAAACGGATGTGTAGCATCTTTTGTAGATTCAGTTTTGTGTTCATGCTTTCAGTTGTCATTTTGAATTTTTTTATTATTATTTGTGTCAGCAACATTTTTTTGTATTAAAAACGATAAACATCTTTCATAATTGTAAATGAATTCGTTAGTTAATTTTATAACAGTATGATTAACACATGAAAAGTTCAAATCGATTTATTTCGAAAACGGTGCGTCGTAGCGCCTTCAGACAAGAGTATCGTTCTTTTATGAAAAAATCGAAATTTTTTAAATTTTAACTTAAAATTGCGAAATTTGAAAATCAAAAACCTTATGAATAACAATGTCCTATGCCCTACCCTGAAGAGCCGCTTATGAGTAGAACTAAAAATCATATCACGTCATACGATTGGGCATATTCCACTGAATAAATGTACAGAACGCTATCATTTAAAGGGAAACCATTTTGAAGATATTTGAATTAAACCGATGTTAGGGCGCCATCTTCCAAAAGCTCCAGCTCTCTTAAGAAGTATTTATGTATTAAGGTAGTTTATGTTCAATCGACATAAAATCAGCTCTAGAATCTGCAGTTTTCTTGTGTGAAAAAGTTTTGGACACCCTGTATATATATATATATATATATATATATATATATATATATATATATATATCAGGGTGGCTTACTTAACAGGATTGCTCCATAACTCCTTACTATTACAAATACGAAAAATGTCTTACATAAAGTTGTCCACAGCCATAAACTACACATTTTAAAATTATTTTCAGAAATAGCCGACTTCCGGTTATACCGGAAACTTCGTTATTTTAAATAGAACAATCTATATATTGTTACATTTTTGAATTCCTCGTTGAATTTAAAGGTCGCTTTAATAACCATACTGTGGGTCTACGTCGCATTGCTTCCGAGTTATTTGACATTTTGTAGAAAAACTGACGTTTGCAGTGCCTCCGAAAACTTTCAATATCTCGAAGACGGATACCGGTAGAGAGATGTGGCTTTCATTTTTTACTTCCGAAAAAGGTACCGCGTCATTCTCATTCGTTGCCAAAAATCTTGCTTTTTGAATTCAATAATTTCTATCGCTCCGAAAATAATTTTTTTCAAACATGGATAACTTGACTGTTTTAAATGGAACCATCCATATTTTCTTACATCAGCGGATAGGAAACTAAATTTCCTTTCCACTGATGTAACATTATCGATATTTTGGAGTGATAGTTTTCGAGATATTCGCATTTTTATCTGATTTCAGTTTTTATTGCGCATTGCCGCGGTGCTTTGGAAATCGTTTGTCAATTGTTTTAAAAATTGATAAAAATGTGAATATCTCGAAAACTATCACTCCAAAATATCGATAATGTTACATCAATGGATAGGAAATTTAGTTTCCTATCCGCTGATGTAAGAAAATATGGGTGGTTCCATTTAAAAAATCAAGTTATCCATGTTTGAAGAAATTTATTTTCGGATCGATAGAAATTATTGAATTCTAAAAGCAAGATTTTTGGCAATGAATGAGAATGATGAGGTGCCCTTTTCGGAAGTAAAAAACGAAAGCCACATCTCCCTACCGGTATCCGTCTTCGAGATATTGAAAGTTTTCGGAGGCACTGCAAACGTCAGTGACCTTTAAATTCAACGAGGAATTCAAAAATGTAATAATATATAGGTTGTTCTATTTAAAATAACGAAGTTGGCATGAGTTTCCGGTATAACCGGAAGTCCGCCATTTCTGAAAATAATTTTAAAATGTGTAGTTTATGACTGTGGACAACTTTTATATAAGACATTTTTTCGTATTTGTAATAGGAAGGGAGTTATGGAGCAATCCCGCTTAATGGGCCATCCTTATATATATATATATATATATATATATATATATATATATATATATATATATATATATATATATATATATATATATATAGGGTGTCTCAGAAACATGTTGCCAAACTTTAGGGGTTATAAAGGCCGATGAATTAAGTACTTTTGCCTTATAAACGTATGCCCGGAAATGAGTCGTTAAGGCACTAGACGAAGAAGTGTTAAAAGTTGCAGAATGTTCGCATTTACGACTTTTTGTATTTTTTAATATTTATTAAATAAGAAAAACAATAAAACATTATATTAGTTGTTCAAAATTGCGGCCATCGACTTGCTGACATGCGGTCGTACGTCGAACCATTGATTGGCGAACTCGATAAAGGATGTGCGGATCTTCCTGAACAACTTGACTCGCAGCCATTACCCTTCCAATCAATTCTTCTTCTGTAGTTACAGGTGTTTCATACACTAATGATTTGAGGTAACTCCAGAAGAAAAACTCGACAGGTGTCAGATCTGGGCTTCGGGCTGGCCAGTTAACAGGTCCACCTCGTCCAATCCACCTCTCAGGAAATTGTAAAGTTAGGTGGTCCCGCACGTTGCGAGTAAAATGCGCCGGAGCTCCGTCGTGCTGATACCACATTCTACGACGAATGTCCAATGGAACATTTTCAAGCAACTCAGGGAGAACTTCTTGTAGGAATGTTAGGTAGATTTGACCATTTAAACGTGGAGGTAGTAGGTACGGTCCAATAATATGATCTCCTACTATGCCAGCCCACACGTTAATAGAGAACTGATACTGGTTAGACTTCTGAAATGTTCCATGAGGATTTTGGTCGCTCCAAATGTGACTATTACGGCTATTGAAGTAACCTTCTCTAGTAAAGCAAGCTTCATCGC
The DNA here is from genome assembly GCA_036346205.1 of Vesta saturnalis. NCBI lineage: Eukaryota > Metazoa > Arthropoda > Insecta > Coleoptera > Lampyridae > Vesta > Vesta saturnalis. Next base: position 365,216 of record JARFJB010001914.1, on the reverse strand, counting down.
TAAATAGAATAACTGAGCTAAAATCGAACTGTCGAGCGCATTTTTCCAAATACCAGCGACAAAAGTTTACTCTTGGACCGTAATCCCGTTGGCTCAAACTGTGTACTTTTTGAAGATGGTAAGGGTATAGCAATTGTTCATGAAGTACACGCCTTGTATTTCCAGTTTGATTTGCTATTGCTCGGACACTAGTGGAGGGTTTTTCTTCCACTCGTCGCAATACTTCTTCTTCCATCTCCACCGAACGAGCCGTTCTTTGCTGACCCGTACCTCCATTTCGTTTAAAATTTCCTTTTTCTCTTAAACGAAGGTGTAATGAAACGAATAATCTGCGAGATGGATGGCGACGATTGGGAAACCGACCAGCGTAGATCCGTGCAGCTTCCCTGCTATTGCATCTTGCTTCTCCATAAATCAGATGCATATCAGCCATTTATTCAAAACTAAAATGTTCCATAGTAAAAGAATTCTTCTTTACTTAAATTATCACTTTAAAATAACAACTATTTGAAATTTACAAAATCAAAGTGACATTCAAAACGTCATTCAAAATTTGAACAATTTTTGATAATTGAAGAAAAGTTCTTTTGCTATGAAACATTTCAGTTTTGAGGAAATGGAAAAGGAAATTTTAAACCAAATGTAGGTACAAGTCAGCAAAGAACGACTCGATCAGTGGAGATGGAAGAAAAAACAAAACTTAAAAAAGCTTATCAATGAAGCTTGTTTTACTAGAGACAGTTACTTCAAAGACCGCAATACTCATATTTGGAGAAACCAAAATCGTGTCGATGCCGCAATTTTGAACAACTAATATAATGTTTTATTGTTTTTCTTATTTAATAAATATTAAAAATACAAAAAGTCGTAAATGCGAACATTCTGCAATTTTTTAACACTTCTTCGTCTAGTGCCTTAACGACTCATTTCCGGACATACGTTTATAAGGCAAAAGTACCTAATTCATCGGCCTTTATAACCCCCTAAAGTTTGGCAACATGTTTCTGAGACACCCTGTATATATATATATATATATATATATATATATATATATATATACACACATATATATATATGACCGTTTGTTGCAAAACGACTGTTACACGTCCAAACCGCACTAGGCGTCGTGTATGCTTACTACTGTAAGCGGGTTGCCAAGCCAGCTAACAGGGAGATGGGCGTGGTCGAAATAAGAAGTAAAATGAATGATTAATACGCTCAAACACCTTACACCTATATTCAAACAGCTCAGTCCGGGAAAATATGTCTCCAGGCGCCACCACAATCGAAACTTTGCTAAAATAATTGTCTTAAGCTGGGAGTTAATTAACCCTACTTGATTGTGGAAAGTAGGATTGTGCTTACTCAGTAAACTCTTACACGAGGGTCCTAAAACAACCACTGGTCCCAAACAATTCAACTCAAACTCAAATATATTTAGTACTACCCAGGTTATTAGAAACTTTTTGAATACACCTCGTATGCCAAAATTTCCAAAACAAAATTTATCACTAAAATTTAACTGCATTCACGTAACCAACAGTTATCAAAAAAAAAACTGAAATACACGGGTCGTCACAAACTTCCTGATTGTACCCTGTACATCCAGAGTACCAAAGTTATAACACGTTAACTGAATATTTTCTACGTATCCCTCGTATACATATAAAGTTAAATTTCTACTTATTAATGAATAAAATAGTTCTTCATTCAATGATCGATAATTAATTTTTAAAATTCCTAACCAAAAGAAAATCAATGTCATCGGCTTAATAATTGTTCCTTTATGATACCTCTGAATCGTATGGGACATTCGTAAATATGTAAGTTCTCAAAACTCTCTTAGTTATACTTAATGAAATTTTTAAATCAACAGCTGATCCGTCATTAGTGTACTGCGTTAAACTAACATGAAAATCTTCTTTTTAAAATTAACCTGTCAAATATAACCTTTCAGGTTGTTCATTAATCTTAAAACCAAAATATGCAAAGTCTACATTTAACTTGTCAAAAACTAGGTCACCAATTAAGTAAACGTCACAAATGTATCTCATAACTGGCTAAATAAACAACAGAATAAAAGTTAACGATAAATATATATTGCCCTGCACCAAATAGAAACAAATGTTTACATACACTACAACAGCGTGGTTGAGAAACCACGGTCAATACAAATTTGCGTTTCTGCAAAAATTCTTACTACTAAAACAGCCAATACAACATAACTCGAGATCGATTACCTTTTTCCTTCAACACTAATTAATTAAATAAAAATTACACAACAATACGCAAATAAAACTACCCAAAAAGATAATCGTGCTCAACTGAATTTTCAACGTTCTTAAATGTAATTCTTACTTAAAACTGTCCATTCATCCTTCGCTTTTCTTTCTTCTCTCTTCCCGTAAACCAATTATTTGTAGTCCATGTGTATCCTTAGATTGCCTGAAGGCACATAACAAGTACTTCACAATTCTACAAACACTTATTCCTTTCGGTATTCGCGATTAGTCCAACTATACGAGGTTATTACTCCAACGACTCGTAATAATCTGTACACGTTTGGTTGCCTCTTTAAAGTTTCTCGCGACCTTTAGGACAATTAAGCCCTTCCTTACACAAATAAACTTTTAATGTCATATAAAATTATTTTAACATTGGCTCAATTTACTACGAATATTTCGTTCACTTAAAGGTGGTCCCATAAATAATTTGAACTAAGGATCATTACAAGCACACGCGCCGCACTCAACACTATAACGTAACAGCTGTTATCTTATTATAAATCTGCTTACGCACTTTTCTTTGAAGAAAAATAAACTGATTTTATCTTCAATCTCAATTTTATTAATTGTTTTATTTATGAATGTCTTATACGATTCATCCCCTTTCGGGTTACGTAGTTGTTTAAACAATGACTGCCTTCAATATTATTCACAAATATAACTCCAACTCAACCCATTCTGCGATCACACTTCACCTCGCGCGCGCGTCTTCCACCGAGCTCTCACCGACACCCACCAAAAGCAAAAGCCAAAAAGCAAAAAGCCCCCGTCAATCTCTGACTTTCCCATTTATTAACATTAAAATCTTTAAACATGTCTGACTTCCTCGCTATATTCACCAATGGTATTCTCTCAAACTTTCTTAGTTCCGACTGATGCTACCCTCTGGACAAACACGCTTGTAATTATTATACATCGCCATGTTTGTTCTTACCTGCAAATTTTACAATTACTTTATGGAGAAGCCATTTCTCGTCATCACATTCATTCAGTGGCCACTCTGGACCATTACACAACTTTCAACGTTTATCTCTCACATGCGCTCATCCACCTTCCGCAACATTTGCAAAAATAAGTACAGTCTAAGGTCTCAAATCCCATATACGTACATGTATTCTCAAAATTGATTGCACAACATTACGAAAACTTTCTATAATCAACAATTAAACATACCAAATCTTTCTCTACATATTTCCTAAAACATTCTATACTTATACATTCACATCTTCGGGCCAAGATTACTCCTTTATCCTCCAACATTCCATTCCTTACTCAGTAGTCAACAGTAGCAAACATTATCGTCCCATCGACACATTTCTCTTCACATTTACATTCATCAGAATCTATTTTATCTGCATACTGAATGATATTTCTCCTAAATTGCCAGTGGCGCATCATCCACCCACATACATTATGCATATACACAAAAAAAAATTTTTTTTTTTCGTTCAAACTCAATACACCTGTACTCAAAACACGTAATACTCGTCATTATAACATCTTACATACAGGGTGCGTTAACACAACCTTACACGACGTTTCGGCAAAGTCTCATTTGACATCCTCAGGTTGGTTTCGCTTTCGCTGTTTTCGCTGTTTTCACTGCTTTCACTGATTTCATGTTTGTTTCCCTGTTTTTTTAAACTTAAATTTAAAATTTCTCGGCTAATAGTGGCACACTACTCAACCTATGTGTATAATATACTATTATTGCTCTGGACCGGAAAGTCGGTGCTTTTCTAACAATAGTAATATTATTAAAAACAAAGTGTGAATAACTGACATAAGTGGATATGCATTGCATAGCAATCTAGTCACAAATAAATTAAGACCACTGTAACAAGGGTAATGCTATGGAAACCCACATTGTTGAATAAATTTGATATCGTGTTGCCAAAAACTAAAATTTTAAATTCTAGGGCATCAAAAAGAATGAGTTTTATCATTTCGCTGGAAAAAGGGTTCATCGATTTTGTTTTCCCATTTTTTGACCAAAACCATAAAAGCGTGCATATTAAATTTACATTAAAGCATAATTTTGGTCATCAGAACAACGAATTTGATCTCTTTCGTGGCGGAATTGGCGAATAAACATCAATTTTTCCAGTTTCTAGCCAAAAACCTACCTTTAGCAAATTAACCCATTTGAAGCGTAAATACCATATGATGTAAAATAAGAAAAATGATACGATATTTCTAAGAAGAATTATAGAAGCAATCGTAAAATCGAAAATGATGTGAGATGAATTTTTGCATTTCGAGGAATGCGGAGGGGGTAAAAATTGCATGGCTCGAGTCATTTAGCAATTTGTGTCGGTTAAGAATAGTTTTTGATTCTACATAAACTGTTAATACATGGATTGTGCTAATATGCACTTTCCGGATTTATGGTTGAAGGATTTTTCCTTCAATCCCTTGTCATACATATGAACAATGGAGCATTGTGATGCGAAAGGGCGAATAAAACAGTTTCTGGGTTGCCATTGGAATTTTGTAATGAACAGGTCAAGGCACAACTAGAATGAAAAGAAAAATCTCTTTTACTCCTTCCCCAAAGGGGATAGGGGCTGCTTGAACTTTCCAAGCTCATTCAGCCACATTGACGGATTTTCAACATACATACATTAAGTATGTATCCGTGTTGGGACTAAGGATACGTGCGGTCGGACTGGGATCGGCATCAACGTAGTTAGGGTTTTGAGGGGAAAGGTACTAATCTCGGCGTTCGTATAAATAGCCGCACATGATGTGCGTATACCCCGTTTGAACAAACCTCATACAGGAAATTCAACCAATTACTATAGTCCACAACTAGAACATATCCTTATCATTATGCAAAAAGAAATGCTGAACAACTTTTAAGATACAACCGACGCTAACACACGCCCGTATGACAGTAGTAAATTAATAATTAAAATTGCTGTCGAAACGTTTAAAAACAATAAGGTATACCTACAAATTAACGATTTTAACCCGAAAACAAATATTTTTTGATCATGACTAAGAATCGTGAAGCTTTACACGTACGCATTCTCCTGATAGCTTCACCTATAGCAATTCTACATACTTCTATAGTTAAACCTTATTGTCGGATATGATCTCTCGCTCTCTCTCTCTTTCTCGCTCTCTCTCTCTCTCTCTCTCTCTCTCTCTCTCTCTCTCTCTCTCTCTCTCTCTCTCTCTCTCTCTCTCTCTCTCTCTCGCTCTCTCTCGCTCTCTCTCGCTCTCTCTCTCTCTCGCTCTCTCTCTCTCTCTCGCTCTCTCTCGCTCTCTCCCGTTTTCTCTCGCTCACTCACTCATATATGAACTTGATCACAGTTTTTCTTAAATTTTTGTTTTCAACTACGACAGCTAATACTGCAATACGAGCGTGACATAAAATGTATACAAATATAATGGGTGTGGACAGAGAAAACTTCACGACCGTCTTCTTCTAGTTCAAATTTTCAGTTTTAGAATACATTTTTAAATTAACTTATTATAGATCTATATATTTGTGGACTTAGTGTATCTCATCCATTATCTGAAAGGTTTATATTGAGAACATTTACTTGTGGAACAAAGAAGGGTTATTATCCACTTGTTAAACCAATAATTAAAAGTAACCTTGTAAATTTTTCTGTTCGCTATTATGAAATTAATGGATTCTCTAAATTCACATAAAAATCAAATATGTTTTAAGTAAAATAGGGAGTAACAGTATTGCAATGTAAATGGCCCTCTTAAAATCCAGAAGTTAAAAAGTGTGTATCTTCTCATCTAAAACAAAGCTAATAGTTTGTCTTGTTAATTAAAAACACTGTTGTATTCAAGTGGTAACTATACATAATTTATTCAAAGTTTGCAGTGAATTGCTTTGTGTATACCCAATACCATTTCATTTAATGTTGCTAATCCTCTTGTTTCCACCCCAGCGTTACCAATTAAAGCAACATTATCTTAAACTAGAAAATGTTATATAAATCTTATAATTTGTTAAATGTCCATCTCATTTTGGAGTACTGCTTAACTATGAACATTAACTTTATCTGCAGTAAGCACTTAAAAGTTTCCAACCGCCCCTTTAAATCACTCTATTGGCAGGACATATTCCCAAGTGCACTTTGCAGCAAATACAGAGATACATTTATACGGACGTACATCATTACGTGTTACTGTTACTTCACCAATCTTTACATTTTATATTAAATAGTGTTTACCATGCCAATTCGATTTACTTCAAAGATTTTCTAGAGAAAAACGAAATGGCACACAAAAACCTAAAATCCATTGTAGTTTTTCACTAGGATTTAATATAGTTTTTTTACCATTAAATATATGTATATTCATCGAAAAGTACACCATTTTGCGAAATAGGTACATTTGATTTTTCGAATAGTTAATGCATAAAACTATTTATTAAAGGTTGTGTACTTAATTAACATTGAAAATTGGATTTTAATATTTTCAAGCCAAAAATAATGCGCTGTTGTAACCATGTCTCTATAATAATTTTTTCGCAATTTTGAAATGAATATGATAGTGATATTATGTTGGCTCAAGTTCATAATTTTTTTTAAGAACGTAGTAGGTGCACATGGATATGGGTTAACCAAACAAGTGGCCCTATGAAATTCTGTGGTATGATGCCTATTATATATATCATACCGTATTTTATCCATTTTTATTCGTTAATTGCTATCCTGTTAGTACATTTATATTTTCTAGAACATCCGAGTTGTAACATGCGCTCGGTATGCTTGTTTCCTACATAAATCCTTATTTTACTATTCCTGCATGCTCCTCTAAATATTGCTCTGTTAAGTGAGCTCGCATGAACTTATTCAACTTATTAGTGCTACTAATACGTACGTTCTGCTACTAATTAGTACTCTACCTAGTTTTTACTTTGTAACTTAACTCCTACATCCTTCTCTAAGCCCTACGTTTTTAGGATTGGCTGTTAAAAGTGTTTGCATGCAGATTCTGATATCTATTCTACTACTACTAACTACTTACTAGTATTTATTATAACTAATTCTGCGTTGACTCTTTCACCTTTGAAACTTCTTTGCCATGTGTATCTGTTGTATTTTTGTCTTTTTCGTTTTTGTTGGATGCTCCCTGATCTCAGGAGTTTTCACTCTTGGAATTCTGGAGGGTATTTCCTTGTTCGATTTGTGTCGTCTCTGTTGTTCGTTCTGCTCTTTGTTTTCTTGTTCTACATACTTCTTTGTGGATTTTGCTCACCGCTTATGCCAGTTGGCTTAAGTCTGCAAAGGTTTTTGCGTTTGTTAGTGCTGTTTGTATGTTCCTGTCTGCTATATTGTTTCTGTGCGGTTCTAATTTATTATCGTCTATTTTGTAGTCAAAAAGCGTGTGCTCTGGTGTTCCCACACTTCCGCATAGTCTGTATCTGCGTGAGTGATTCTTTTACGGTAGATGTATGAGCCTCTCTGAGGAGTCTATGTGTTTGCTAGTTAATCTTTTTTTAATATCTGTTATATATTGGTACACCCTTCTTTCAGTAGTTCCCTTGTCGCACCTGTCTTGCCATATGTTTGTAATTCTTTCTTTAATTTGTGTTTTTATATACGCACGTATTCCGATTAGTTCTTCAACTTTATCTTGGTTTTCTTTTTTCAGCCAGTAAATTACTGCTCTTTGTAATATTATGAGGTCTAGTGGTAGTATATCTAGGATAACCTCCAACGGCTCCAGGGATGTTGTCCTATAGGCCCCTATGAGTCTTACTAGAGTACTCCTTTGTGTCGTATTTATTTTCTGCCTTGCTTTGACCAGTTTCAGTCGGTGTGCCCATGCACTTGCTGAATGCGGTGTAATTTCATTAAGTATCGCGTAAAGATATAACTTCACTCTAGCGAGTGGAATTCTGAACTGTCGTTGCGCTGTGCTTGCTATTGCGTGCATTATCGTTTTCGTTTTTGCGCAAATGTTGTTTATGTGGTCCTCGAAGTTAAGCTTTTTATCTAATGTTACACCCAGATACTTAGTTGTAGGCTTTTCTTTTGATTGGCTTGCTGTCCATGTGCACTATCAGTCTTCCCTTGACTTTGCCCTTCAACAGGACATATGTTGTCTTTTTCTTTGATACCTGTAATTTGTTATTGCAACTCCAATGATGAATTTTTTCTACCGCTATTTTTGGTTTGTTTTGGATGTCTCTAACCGAATTTCCAGTAACAAGGACGAGGATATGGATCTCCAGTAGATCGTCCATTAGGAGGTCCCAGAAAAGCGGTCCGCATATTAACCCCTGTAGGCATCCTTTAACGATTCGCTTGTTTATTTTCTGGGTGTCGCTACCCAACGTAACGTCTTGGCAATAGTTCCTCAAACATTTATATAAGTTTGAGGAACAATCAAATCCAGCCAGTCTTTCGAACAGCGACGACCACCACAGATCGTTGAATACGTCTGTGATATCCACAAATATCCCTAGACATTATTTGTCTTTCGAGTTTTGTATTTCCTGGTTGATTGCGTCTTCAGGGGACTTTTCCTTTCTGAAACCGAACTCATGCGGGTGCATTGTATTTTCCCCTAAATTCCGAATTCTTATTGTCAATAGCCTTTCTTGTATTTTCCCTAACGTGTTACCAAGGCATATCGGCCTGTAGCAGTCTGGATCAGCTTGGTCTTGGTCCGCCCCTTTGCTAATTAATATCAGATTGGCTTGTTCCCAGATAGATAGTTTCTTACCTTGTCTTAGGCATTCGTTTAGAGGCTATTAGTGCTTCCACCATATTGTCCTGGCGGTTTGCCTATCTTGCCTGATGTTATGGTATCTTCGACTTCCCTTTCGGAGAAGTGTTTTGATGGTATGTTTCTGCTTATATAATTGATCATACCTTCTCTTTTGGTTGTAACGTGCAAAAATCGATATCGTATACCTTCTGGTCGATTCTATAAATTTTCTCTGACTATTACTGTTTGGTAAAACCAAAATTTGTCTGTAACCTGAATAGTTGTGATTGCTATTTACTTCGGTTTACTCGTTACCATTTCTCTACCACAATGATCTAATTTTTCTGTATTTACTGCCTTTACCATTTATTATAATTGATTAAATTATTTCTTTGTCGTATTTATATTTATATTATAAAACTTCTTTAAAATAAACCTACTAGTGCCACCTATACGTGGGTTCTGGGTAGCTGTAAATTCGTACATTTTATAGGTATCTGTCACTTTGCTAAATCACCACTAGATGGTGATACCATTCAATAATTACTTATTACTAAACATGCTTGATTATTTATTTATAGCGGAACATTTTCTCAAAAAATTACTTCTTCATTTGGTGAAGTAATAAAATCGCTAGTAAGGCGGATACAAAAAATATGTTACACACACATGGTAAGTTAACTAGGTTTATATATATATATATATATATATATATATATATATATATATATATATATATATATATATATATATATATATATATATATATATATATATATATATATATATATATATATATATATATATATATATATACATACATAACCGCAATAGTTTACGTTAGAAGGGTAACACTTCAACTTGCCTTTCGTTTCACAATATCTAAGCATAAATCCCCCTTAACCGTCACAAATTCAACTATATATAGATAATCGGAGAAGTTTGTTCAGTTCATATACTAACATGCATATACAAATGACTAATCAATTTCCAATTAGAGATAAATGATCGGAACACTCTTATCTCCTATAAAAGAAACTGTACTTAAAAGCTAACACATGTAGTATAATAATATGACATTGACAACCGGTATATACAATTTAAGCTTTTAATACTGCGCAACGATAGCCGAAACAGTAGTTATTGAAATTATATCCAAGATGGAAGCTAAATGCTAAAACAACACTTGGTGTTTTCTTTTTATAAAAGTTCAGTGATAATCACTCTGAATTTAGTTAAATTAAGTGCACAACATATTAGTTAATGATTGGATCAACTTATAACAGTTTTACGAAACTTAAATGAATTCGGCTATCAAGATGACACCGAAGTTGCCATAAAGGTAAACAATGTATTACAAATTTTTGTTGTAATATTATTAATTTAAAGGCACTTATGTGTCGTGTAACCGATGATAGGTTCAAAAGTAAATGCAGCAATACAATGTTTATTAACTAGTACGTAATGGAAAAATCTAACCTTTTGATGGACGAGTACTGCAGTAGTTAATACCGTTTAAATTCGATCCTCGTAACTGCAGCACAGCTACCAGCAGTCATTTACGAGCAGTCCCAGTTAAGAGCACATCGTAGTAAAACCAGAAGCGAGACGAAATGTACACTAACGGATATTCAACGACAATGTAAAGTAAACGAAGAGAATGACAGACGAGAAGGTAAAGCAGAAAAAGCTAGAAATAAGGTAAAATAATAATAGCAATTTCTTTCTATAACGTTGTTTTACCTCTATAGATCGAAGACGAGCTATATGTGATAATTTACGGCGAACTGATTAAATCTACTTCTTTTAATTTAAATATCGTATTTTAAGTCTAAAAGAAAGATTCTAGTTATAACGAGATTGAAGAAAACCTAGCTAACTTACCATGTGTGTGTAACATATTTTTTGTATCCGCCTTACTAGCGATTTTATTACTACACCAAATAAAGAAGTAATTTTTTGAGAAAATGTTCCGCTATAAATAAATAATCAAGCATGTTTAGTAATAAGTAATTATTGAATGGTATCACCATCTAGTGGTGATTTAGCAAAGTGACAGATACCTATAAAATGTACGAATTTACAGCTACCCAGAACCCACGTATAGGTGGCACTAGTAGGTTTATTTTAAAGAAGTTTTATAATATAAATATAAATACGACAAAGAAATAATTTAATCAATTATAATAAATGGTAAAGGCAGTAAATACAGAAAAATTAGATCATTGTGGTAGAGAAATGGTAACGAGTAAACCGAAGTAAATAGCAATCACAACTATTCAGGTTACAGACAAATTTTGGTTTTACCAAACAGTAATAGTCAGAGAAAATTTATAGAATCGACCAGAAAGTATACGATATCGATTTTTGCACGTTACAACCAAAAGAGAAGGTATGATCAATTATATAAGCAGAAACATACCATCAAAACACTTCTCCGAAAGGGAAGTCGAAGATACCATAACATCAGGCAAGATAGGCAAACCGCCAGGACAATATGGTGGAAGCACTAATAGCCTCTAAACGAATGCCTAAGACAAGGTAAGAAACTATCTATCTGGGAACAAGCCGATCTGATGTTAATTAGCAAGGGGGCGGACAAAGACCAAGCTGAATCAGACTGCTACAGGCCGATATGCCTTTGTAACACGTTAGGGAAAATACAAGAAAGGCTATTGACAATAAGAATTCAGAATTTAGGGGAAAATACAATGCACTCGCATGAGTTCGGTTTCAGAAAGGAAAAGTCCCCTGAAGACGCAATCAACCAGGAAATACAAAACTCGAAAGACAAATGATGTCTAGGGATATTTGTGGATATCACAGACGTATTCAACGATCTGTGGTGGTCGTCGCTGTTCGAAAGACTGGCTGGATTTGAATGTTCCTCAAACTTATATAAATGTTTGAGGAACCATTGCCAAGACGTTATGTTGGGTAGCGACACCCAGAAAATAAACAAGCGAATCGTTAAAGGATGCCTACAGGGGTTAATATGCGGACCGCTTTTCTGGGACCTCCTAATGGACGATCTACTGGAGATCCATATCCTCGTCCTTGTTACTGGAAATTCGGTTAGAGACATCCAAAACAAACCAAAAATAGCGGTAGAAAAAATTCATCATTGGAGTTGCAATAACAAATTACAGGTATCAAAGAAAAAGACAACATATGCCCTGTTGAAGGGCAAAGTCAAGGGAGGACTGATAGTGCACATGGTCAGCAATCCAATCAAAAGAAAAGCCTACAACTAAGTATCTGGGTGTATCATTAGATAAAAAGCTTAACTTCGAGGACCACATAAACAACATTTGCGCAATTCCACTCGCTAGAGTGAAACTATATCTTAACTCGATACTTAATGAAATTACGCCGCATTCTGCAAGTGCATGGGCACACCGACTGAAACTGGTCAAAGCAAGGCAGAATATAAATGCGACACAAAGGAGTACTCTAGTAAGACTCACAGGGGCCTATAGGACAGCATCCCTGGAACCGTTGGAGGTTATCCTAGATATACTACCACTAAACCTCATAATATTACAAAGAGCAGCAATTTACTGGCTAAAAAAAGAAAACCAAGATAAAGTTGAAGAACTAATCGGAATACGTGCGTATACAAAAACACAAATTAAAGAAAGAATTACAAACATATGGTAAGACAGGTGTGACGAGGGAACTACTGAAAGAAGGGTGTACCAATATATAACAGATATTAAAAAAAGATTAACGCAAACACATAGACTCCTCGGAGAGGCTCATACACTTTTTAATGGAGCACGGACTCCACCCCATCTAGCGTAAAAGAACTATATCTTAACTCGATACTTAATGAAATTACGCCGCATTCTGCAAGTGCATGGGCACACCGACTGAAACTGGTCAAAGCAAGGCAGAATATAAATGCGACACAAAGGAGTACTATATATATATATATATATATATATATATATATATATATATATATATATATATATATATATATATATATATATATTCCATTTCAGGGTTACGTTTTATGAAAGATCTTTCAGCGTAGAAGAGAGGGGCATTACGTTCTTTTATTAAATTGATTAAAAGTGAGTTTATCACCCGTAAACTCTCGCGCTTGCCCTTCTCGCGAAACATTTTGAAAGCATATGTTAATTAATTAATTAGGAAACTTTAATGTTTAACATTGTGATAATCAGATAAGGCTACGCTTATCTTTGGGGTTGGGGTAAAACTGCATGTTGGTATAGACACGCACTGTTATTATTATATATAGATATTAAAATTTATAAGGGTAATTTATTGTTGGTAAATTTATAAATAAGTTTACGCTTGTTAATGGAATTGTCGTTTATCTGTTCTTCGTGTTTTTTCCATGGTTCAAGCTTTACAGGGACTCTCTTCCAAAAACTAATAATTTATCTTTGCTTCCTTTAAAGCTTGTGGCGCTTATTTCTTGTCTGTTCTTCTTATTTTTCTGCCTACAATTTCTCGCTTTATAACTAACCTAACCATCTATTTACTCCTTATCAACACTTCAAAACACCCACGCTATCCGAGTGCTGTGCGGTCTTAGGACCGTTTGGCTGAGTTACTAGTCGAGCTAACTAATTCCTCCCTCTTTTATGCGACATGGTTGGTTAGACACGTTGCATGGCTTTTTGACTTTCTAAATCTGTTGTGTCATCGTACGGTAGTAATTTGTCCATTATTGTTTTGGCACTATCTAGCCAGTTTATGGTTTCTTCCGCAACTGATGTTTTTACGATCGTATGTGTTGTCGCTGGTGGACGTATTCCTTTCTAGCTAGTTTTTATTGGATTCCCCATGCGTCTAATTGCAATTCAGATTTGGCGTAGTTCGTCAATGATTGTTCTCTTCTTTTTTGAAACTTTTTCTATATATTTCTTCAGCACATTTATATTGCTGTTGGTGGATTTTATTTTTGCTCGTGTCTTTTAATGTATCATTCTTTTTCTTCTGGTAATTGTTCTTAGCTTTTCCAGTTCTTCGGTTCATATAAAGTATCGTTTGTGTTTTGTAACCTTATATTATATCATGTTGGCTCAAGTTCATAAGTGTATACCTATAACCTGTAAACAAAATACACCCACGTACCATAAAAATGAAATTAATATCACTAAACGTGTTTCAAAACCTATATGCACAGCTACCCTCATTAGCGGACGACTTGTCAACCTAGTCCACCTTTGATGATGATGTATTAACTATTTAAATGCCTTTGGTAATATTATGTGTAGTACGTGAGTGTAATTTGTTAGTCACGAGACCTCCCACTGATCCAATGTACTAGATTTTCACTTCACTGTATATTTTGATTTCACATTCGAAACTTTTAAATAACTACCCTGTCACTTATAACGTTATACATATCGACTCAAAATAACACCGACATCACTTAACCACAGTAGCATCATACAAGCTTTTGAAGCTTATCTCGTATAGTGTCATAACTCCATTGAATTTAATAAAGTTTTACACTGTTAATGTCTTTGTTTTCTCATAATATGGAATTAACCCGCAAAAAATTCTTCTTATGAGTTATGAATAATACCAACAATTTACGACATAATTTAACTTTGCGTCTTTATTCCCAGAAAATGGTGAACTTGGACGACTTATATCTAAAACGCCCAAAAAATTTATATTTTTTGTTAAAACTTGACCTTTAAGGTCTGTTGATAAGTACTGTGCGTGTTGTTCTAACCATTTTCTTAGGGTTTACTCTAATATCTAATGTAAAGTCAAGGTATACAGGCTTCAATTTTTTTAAATGTTATTAAAAAATAATTAAGATGGCTTTCTTTTCAAATTAAATCTACCTTCAGATAGATCTACCGGAACTAAAACGTTTTGATTTATGAAAGAGCCTTAACGCACGAATGTGTCACACCATTCGCTTCCAAATACCGCGTATTTCGCCGATATTATTAAAAAAATAATGTATTTAACAGTGTAAGAATATCTTGACTTATGTGCATGTGAATAAAAACATAACTCATGTAAATTTGTATTCGCCCAAGAGCAACCTTTAATTGTTTCACAAAACGTGGCTCCTGTTACGCCACTAACAATGTGTAACGTTTTATATAATCTTAACCATGTTATACTCGGTGGCATAAAAAAATGCAACACCAAGATGGCGTTGTAATTTTTAGACCAATCTTGGCAGAAATTTTTAACTTGTCAAATGTAGTATTGATTACAAAATAATCCAGTAGCCATGAAAAATTTTACGTTTTACTAGTTGTAACAATCGAAATTATCGGGTGTATTTTTTAAGAAATTAAATCAATTTTGGTATTGTTTTTGGTTGAAATTCTTTGCATTTTGAGGCTGCGATTATTCCTAGAGCGTGGCAACGTGAAAATTATCGACAACTGAGTGAATTCGACAGAGGTCGCATTATTGGCTTACGTGAAGGTGGTTCTGCATTCAGAGAAACTGCTAATCGTCTGAACTGTAATCAATCCTCTGTAGTACGGTATTATCAAGCATGGTCCAGATAAGGTCAAAAACGTCGTAGAAGAAGTGGACGCCAAGACAGACAAATGTAGTTTAACACCGCCATCTCTGATCATTGTATTAAGAGACCGATTGTCTTTTACCAGATCAATAGCCGACCAATGGTTTGAGAACAAAGGAGGTCCTGTAACCTTTCGTACAGTTTACCGTCGAATTAGAGCTTTGGCTTGCAGTCCTATCGACCACACCTTGTGCTTCCGCTGACGGCTCGCCATCGGTAACGTTTGGAGAGGTGTACCTTGCAACTGGATTGGGACGTAGAATGGCATAGGGTGGTCTTCAGTGATGAACCCCGATCCTATTTGAGAATGCGCGATGGTCGCATGAGGGTTAGACGTAGTCGTGGAGAACGTCTCAATGTAGTTTTCTGTTGAGCGGCATGTGAACAATACTGTGGGGGTTATGGTATGGGGTGCTATTGTTTATGGAAGCAGGTCTCAGTTAGTATTCACCCGAGGCAATATGAATGCCTGCCGATATGTTGATGAAGTGGTAGAACTCCAAATCCTTCCAGTCCTCCAGGAGCTGGAGGACCCGAGTTTGCAGCAGGATAATGCCCGTCCCCACACCGCAACTAGTTCTATGGAGCGCTTAGAAGAGGCTAACGTCAATATCTTGCCGTGGTCACCCAGATCTCCCGACCTTTCGCCCATCGAACATGTATGGTACATGATGGGTGGAAGACTCAAGCAATTAACCAATCCTCCACAGACACTAGAAGCTCTCAGACATGAATTACAGATTGCCAGGGATGCAATAAATCGAGCGCCTGTTAGAATACATGCCAAGAAGGGCGCGGGAGTTTGAAACTAGTAGGGGTGGTCCAACACATTATTAACAAAAAATGCCTTTAGCTTTTGGTTAATTTCTTTGAAATTTTAATCAATTACTAGATTTGACTAGATAAACATTTCTGCCAAGTTTGGTCCAAAAATTCTAACGCAATCTTGATGCATTTTTTATGTAACAGAGTATATTTAATCCTAGAGTAAAATTATTTGAATATATAAAGAACTGCTTTAGTGTAAAAATTTGTAAAATACAAAAATTATAGGGAATTCCAGAATTTTGCGAAATTATATTAAACCGATTAGCGGAAATAATAGAAAATGTTTAATTGCCGTTTTAATATTATGTTCAGTGAATCTGATAATCTAAATTGATGTTCCGGAAAAGATCTCTAGAATTTTGTTAATAAATAATATAGCGAATTCAGTATTTTTCAACCCATTACATAGATGTTCTTACCTCTTTAAAACATTTGAACAATAGTATCGAAGTCTAAATTAGGGCGAAATAAATCTTTATAGTATGAGTAGGTTGAAATTTACAATAAGCGCAATACGCTTTCTTTTATGATACAATTATAGGTTGTCTAAATATCCCTTACTGAAAGTGACATTCCTTTAGTACGGCAAAACTTCACTACTCCTGTAGCCAACATTAAGTAGTGTTGTGACTCTTTTTAAAGTTTGTGTTTTAAAAACTGGTTTACGGAATATTCCATAATTATTTTGAATTTAAATAAAATTAATGAGTCTATTCAAGTAAATCTTAACGTACTTATAGCAACTTGAGGTGAATATTGCAAATTTTGTGTTTAAAATTGAGCTAACGTTTAACCGAATGGGTACTTATCTTGTTTTCTACGATCCTACAAGATTTTTATCTCGCCCAAGTACCTTTTACCAAACAGATTTGATTGTACTGGTGTCTGTAACATATAATATCGAATTTGAGTTCTATTTAAGAGCAAATGTGAATGTTGAAGCAATTTTCCAGTGACGTATTACTAAAACTAAGCATTCCCTTATTAATCTGTGTATGCTTTAAACCCACATCCCAGCCAAGTACAGTTCTCTTCTCTTATCGGATTACCTTTTTCTACTGTATTGTTTTGTGAAAATCGTTAAAAAATCAAATCGTTTAGCTCATATTTTGAAAAAAATGGGTAATACTAAGGATTAAATTACGACGAATGCCGACTACTGTTATTACCAAAATATTTTTGGGGAAACATCGCTGTTTTATTATGGATTCCCTTATATTTTAATTTTCAAATTCCCTTAAAAATCAATGGCATAAAATATTAATTTTTCTACTACATTTACTTGCATCACAAGATGTTTTTCTTTTTATATTAGTATGTGCATAAGTAAATATATGTAGGTTCTTATAAATATAAAACCAAACAATTGCCCATGGAACGTGTTACAAGCATGACACTGCCTAGATCATGAGTCCGTAAAGGTGCAAGTTACCGACGCAGCTCAGTGGTATGGGCGGAGTTCTTACTAGTCACTCCAAAATGGTACTCGTCGAACTCAACAAAGCCAAAATCAAGAAAAATATGTCACAATAACGCCACCTGTTAGATACATTTAAGATCCGCAAAAATTGCGATAACTAAACTCAAAATTCATTATACCTTTTCGGTGTAAACTTTAAGGTAACATTACTTGCTCATAAAATAACTGGTTAATACGGTCATTAATTATTCAATTTCAAATAAACATTTATCACTACAAAAACAAACAAAACGTGATCAAATATTTAAGAGTTTCTATAATTTAATAAACGTCACTTAAAATTCATCAAAACAATTAATCAAAGGTTACTTTACATTTCGGAATGTTAAAAGCTTTAATTTCGGAAGCCTTTAAAAATTGTCGAATTACATTCAACATGCTTTTAATTTGGTGAAGGTAAAATAAATGCCCAAAAAAGTTACACTACAAGTACCTAAATTACAATTAAAAGACAGCATGAAAAATATACAAAAGGGCAAATACAATAAAAAAACATCCACCAGGCAACGGGGCGTAAACGAAAGTAGTTCGCCAAAAGCACAAAAGAAATAACACCTAAAAAGAAAACAAAGCTGCGTCCCCTATTCAGGGGAGAAGTAATAACAATTACTTCTTCCTGCGTAAGCATCATCAATACACACACACAATTTAAATCCAACCGACTTTGTTACTATAATAAAAACAAACAAAAGCTTTCTGAAAATCAAAAACTTTAACACTAATCGAAATTTCTACTGCGACATTGAACACAACTTTGAAATCTTATTATAAACACGCATATTAATATAGCAATCAAGTCACTATTCACTATTACCTGACAACTTTTCATTATAGGTGTCACACAAACACAAATTTAACAAAATTCTGAATGGGTGCGTTTCTTTAAACAACTGGCTTTTTTTAACTCTTACCAAAATATAGCAAGTTGTACTTATCTATTACGCGTAAAAATCACGGTAATAATGTCTATAATTTGAATAAATCCAGATCAATAAGTTCGAGAAAGTTTTTTGAACACAAAGCGGTGGACGGTATACGGTAACAAATTTATCAATATACCTATACTTAAAAACCGCATACATCAAACTGCTAATATAGCAACGGTATTGCACTATCCCGATCAAATTATGAAGCACGCCTTCACTTAACCATAACGACACGACGGAGACAGCTCCGATAGCCCACAATCACAACACAATAATTCGCAACTACACCTTGATTGTTTTCTACTGCAATTTTCCAGATCGAAACCTCAACTTCCACTGACTAACGAAAAACAAAACTTCCCTTTCCTGACAAAATCGCGTCATTCCTTTTTAAAAACTATTGATAAAAATTTCCATATCCAAATTGCATAGTGGACAATTCCCATGAAAGAAACATTCTTGATACCTTATAATTATAAAAAAAAACAATAATCCATTTCAAACAAACGTTTAAAACTTCATAACAAACAGAGGTTAACAGACATCTAGATCTAATTTTTAAAAAAATACCAAAGCAGTTTCCAATCGTACTAATTTTTACACTTATTTCGCTTTAAATTACGAAACGTTACAAAGGAAAGTTTATAGAATAAAATTTTCTTAAAAAACTATGTCTTACGCACACAGGAATCGGACAGTTTAACTAGTAATTTCTTTAAAAAAAGGGGTGATTTCAAGCATAATACATGTACGAGACATTTATTTGATGTAATTTGGTTCTCACGATGACTAGAAAGTGGATTTGTTTTGGATAAAACAATCTGAATAACATTTATACATTTTGGTTTAATCATAAAAAGCATTGTGCTACTTGAGAAAATGTCAGGAATGTTAAATAAACTTATTTCCGTAAATTCAATTCAGTACTTTAGTTTGTTTCAATAAATTTCAGTTTTTCGAAAGTATTTTGGCATGTGATTATTTTACAGGTGTTTAACACAAAGTGTAAAAATAGATTTATATTAGGGATATTGTATAAGTAGTTTAGAATGCAGGAAATTTGGTAAAGTTTAGGAAAGGGATATAATATGAACTTAATATGTTCATTTCTCACATATTTTTGGAAGCGATTGTGTGACAAACATAGTGATGCAATTTAAATATTAAGAACAGTGCATAGAACATAATCACACAAAGACATTTACATGCAGATACATTTTTATAGTAGAATTTCAAGAAAGTGTGTTAAACGATATGACTTCTTAATGTGACATTAAATTATACAATGCAAGCTAGATGAACAATAAATACAATAAAGACAGTTATTACAAGTTATTTGGATAACATTTTGAATTACATGATCGTTTTTAAATGTAAGCTATTTGTAATTTTAGAATTAAGTTTGGTTATGTTTTAAATTTTATGTTTTTTCACAAATTTATAGTTTTGTGATGAATAGGAGGTCTTCCTCATTATTACATAGTAATATAAAGTGTACAAAGCATTTCAGCGCAAAATTTTATGAAATGGGGTTGAGTATATGATTTTACTAGGTAAACATAAAATTTCCTTTAAATTTAAGATTTCGGACCTTAAATGTGTGTTTTCCTATGCTAAATTTTATCAGGATTACATATATGTAATCAATTTAAGTGTAGTTTGTAAGATTAGTTAGATATAAGCAAATTTAAATTAGAATAGGTCATTTTGCATAATAGTTAAAAGAACCGTATCATGTTGGATATCTATTTATGCGTAATTGAATACAGATTTCATTTCTGTCATTAAAATTTAAATCCATAATTGTATAAGAAAGTTATTGGTAAATTTCTGTTTTAGTTAAGTTTTAAAATTATTTTCGACCAATCAAAAACATGGTTACATATTTAGAATTTCTTAAAAAAAATTGAAGATGTGGTAACCAACAAAAGGGTATAAAAGGAATTGCCCTGGATTTGAATCTTCTCTCTATAATTTGTCAGCTGTTTGAAAAAGTTAAAATAGTGTTGTGTTTTTGTGCTTCAAGTAAGTTTTTCTAACCTAAATAATCATCGGGAAAAATTTAATAACAAACGAACAGAAGAGAAATCAGGCGCAATTGTTTTTAAACCGACAATAGTTTAAATATTTAAGTTAGGTTACCGATACCTGTGCAGTTTCGTAAAGTTCATTACGAATTATTTTTTTCTTGTGACGATTTATCTTGAACGTTTAAAAATTTCGTTTGTTGAATTTGAATATTGGTTACGTTTTGCCAAAATAAAATCGTAATCATTTTTTTTCTTCATTTGTGTTTTATTTGTTGCTGCGATTTTCTTTTAATAATTTATATTTGAGCCGGAGCCTAAAAAAATAAAGTGACATTAACTTAAACCTTTTACAACCATTAAATATTATTTAAACCATACAATTAGAAATCATTAATACATTTAAATAAAACATTATCGATTTAAAATTTGTGGTTGGGGTGAAGCCGTAAGGTGGAGAAATATTACCAGTTACCAAAGCAAAGTGAACAACAACCCGAGCACCAGTTTGCAGCTAGTGGGTAAATGGTAGCAGTGAACTTCATACATAAAGATCTTCGATCATATTGGAAAGTGCCTGCATCTATTTGGAACCACCTGTGTGAAGACATCTGTTTGAATTTTGGAATATTTACATGTGAGCTACTTTTGATTATAACCCTGTCTATTGTGTACTTTGTTGTGTTGATTTCCTGCAATTATTATTTGTTATATGTATAGGTGTATATGTTTAAATAATACTTGTGTAAACACCTGCAAAAGAATCAAAATTTTAAATTATTTCCAAATTTTAAATTATTTTCAAATTTTAAATTTCATTTATCCAATTAAAATTATAAACATAAATTCAACAAGTCATTGTTTGACAGTTTTGACATTTTTGATAATTGTATTCAGTAACGTTACAACGCATGCGTTAAAGTATAAATTTTGTTCAGTTATTTTTTTTCCATATATGATATTTTTTATAAAGGGCAATTCACATGATATATTCCAACCAAATATAATTTCCTACTAAATCCTGAACCCTATCCCCTATTGAGATAATTATATATTAAATACATTATTTATTAGCCACACATTTATCATCCCAATATATATATATATATATATATATATATATATATATATATATATATATATATATATATATATATTGTAATGGCTCATGGGGATAGGGTTCATACGTATTTAACATTGATTGTTGGCAATATAAATTGAATCTTTGAATATACATGTAAATTATCAAATTGTATTTTATAATAAACAGTTACAATATGAAACCAGCTTTGTTGAGATCTGCACAAAATACGCATGCGTTGCGCACTCAATACTGAAATAAAGTAGCCTGTCAAAAAATTTATGCAATTGGTCTGAATTATTGAGCACAATTTTAATTTTGTTTGAGGTAAACCTATTAATTTTAATATAACGCTGAATCATTTACTTTTCAGATATTGACACGTGAATTCGCACAAACATTTATACATTATAAAAAAAATAAATACAGGACATCAAAAAAAAATAATCAATGCAAACGGGTATGAAAGCGAAATACAACTCACATGTGTTGCTGCAAATTCCAAATAATGTTTATGTCGCGTTGGTCCACATTAAACATTGGACGTAGACTTCCTTCCGTAAATCGGTGATACTGCCTTGCTGTCCCAAATATTCTGCTTAACATTCCATACTTTCATCCAAATAAAATAACTGTTGGCTGTTCTTCATGTGGTAAATACGATGTACTTATAAGCAAGCACTTTATTTTATTTGTGTTATTTTTAAAATGTATTATTTATTTAATAATTTATCGGATTTAATTTTGTATTTTAATTTGATGTAGATTTTGTATTCACTTGCACCTTTATTTTAGATTCCGTTGTGAAAGTGAAGATTTATTTTATGATCGTAATCACTAACAACAAAATAAACATTGAATCCAAGATAATTGAAGAATTTATTAACATACAAAAAAAATTGCATATCACCCGATGTTTACACACGATCTTGAAAAACGAAACAATTACAATTTTATCGAACAATTTCGATCGGTAATCTTAATTTTAACTTTAGTTATAGGTTAAACCAATTGTTTCTGATCTCTCAATTCTACGTTGATCGCGTTTCAATTCCGATAATGTTAACGAGAATTTTTACTTACATTTTAACACAAATTATAAATAACATTTAACACTATGACTTGTTAGTCACAAAAATTCAAAAGGCAAGAGAGTGAGAAATCAGGGGCAATTCCTTTTATATATTTCTCTTAGATACCAAATTTTCAATGTTTTTCCTACACTACACGCAAAAGATTCTAGCTTCTGATTGGTCTAAACAAAATTGAAAACTTAACTAAAACATAAATTGTGCTATATTTTTTTTAATACAATTCGGATTTGACTTTTAATTACAGATTTGGAATCAGGGCGAAATTCCGCATAAAAAGACGTCTCACAAGCCCTATTTTGCTTCTATAACTTTCAATCTGCTAACTTATATTCTAAGTTTACTAATATCAAAAAAATCTTACATCCTACAACTAAACTAATTACATATTCAAATTCCGCATAAAAAACTGTGTCAGAATACACTTATTTCAGCCCATTTTATTTAAAGTTTATAAAATTTCCATCTTCCCATATACAATTTAGGTAGTTAACCTAACTTTACTAATTTTATGTTTATATTACATATTTATAGTTAAATTCCTCGTTGAAATGAGGGAAACCTCCTATTAAATGTTGTTATAATTTATTTTAAACTTATCTTACCCTATAAAAACTATCATTTTGTGAAATTCTTACAAATAATACTTAACATAACTTTACATAAATTTACTTTTAATTTGTGTAATAACTGTTTATAACACTTGAAATGTTCATAAAATGTGTTCCTATATCTGTCTCTAACACCAATATTGTTCACTTGTATTCCATAGTTCTTAATTTTGTCATTTCACATTTTCACATTGTTTAAGTATTTTGTCAATTTTTGTACAGAATTTGCAATTTTATATTAAATATCACACTGCACAATTGTTGTTCATGTACTTAATTGTTTTTAAGTCACTATCATTTCTTGTGCATATTTTATATACTGCGTATTTGAATTACAAGAAATGCTATGTTCGTATCATACCCTTTCTTTCATATTTTAAATATTTTATGCATTGTACCTAATACTATACGTTCTACATATTATAATTGTCATACTCCAGGTGATCAATATCTGATATGTGTCCAAAGTGGTACAATTCATTGAATAAAATGCGAAATTACATAAATATGTTACACGAAACAAATCGTACCCATTAATACTAATCATGTTAAACTTTCTCACGTGCTACTGGTATAGCTCAATACTTTTATGAAAATAACAATCATGTACAAACCCCACAAAGCCTGTTTTGTCACATCAAAACCATAATTTTGCACTCGTAACTATATTTTCATAGAAGACGAACTGTATACTTCCACAAATTTATCCAATTTGCCTACTATTAGAAATTCAAACTCAATAAACTATAGCTCCTATATTAATCCTAATTCTAATCATCTCAATATACATATATATACAAGGAAGCTGGTCAACAAGGCCCTGAAAAGCATGTTTTTTACCTATTCTTGTAATTTTAGAGCATATTTAGAGTTAGGGTGTGTGTAGGTGCATAATTGCCTATTTGTTCGGCAATTCGTCTGTTCGTCTCTTTGCTTTGAAAGTGCACGTTTGAAACTTATATTCGCATACTATCTCTCTTATCGCTCTCGCTTCTTCCTATCGGATCGAAAGTACAACATTAAAAAAAAGATGCCCCAGGTTTCTGGGGCAAAAACACCTTTCGTAAAATGATGTCCCGTTCGGATGTCCGGGAAAGCAAGAGCGAAACGGCCACGGTCATCAAAAGTACTTACTTTCTCATCTATTATTGTAACATCCGCGGTATCGGGTTAAATAATACTGTTCACTAACATGATGAACAACTACAATCTGACATGTTGTTTTTATCTTAAACACAAGCCTGCTACAAAAACTTTGATTCACCCGACTTACAATTTCCGAAATACAAGCTCTGCGCTAACTTTTGACAGAAAAGGGGCGTGTATGCATATCTCAAGGACATTTCAATCTATTTTTAGGGAATAAAAATTCGCCTTCCACTGACAGTAACTTTTTATATTTGGTCTCAGTTTCCATCTTGCTGTAACTCAATTCTGAGAGATTTAAATGTTCATATTCATAAATTGGTTTCAATTTTTATCTACTGCTAATCCTGCTGATTATAGTGCAGAAACATTTTCCAGTTCATGTGATCTCATACAAATGATTTCCGAACCCATAAATATCCCTGTTGACACTAACCACGCCTACATCTACTAGATCCCGTTTTTATATCAAACCTACTTGTTTATAGGAATAAAGTAATTCCCCTACTACGTCTATTTGACCATTCTTTAATAGAAATAATTTGTACTGTCCCTGTCCACAAAATAGTATAGGTCACTCCCGTTTTGAACCCTAGTTCTTATAAGAAATGGAAAAGATCGAGAGGCACGCAAGACCGCTGATGCTAGAAATATCTGCAAAGCGTTACCACAAAAAAATCATGAATTAATTCGTCAATACTAAGAAGTCACACTTATAACTTCATTCTGAGGACCCCGAAATAACAATATTCACTATGTATTTAATAGATAATGCAGATATTATTGCGTCCTACGATTTGGCAACATAGCATGGATGCAATAAGATATGGCGTGAGCAATATACGGAGTTGACAGTATGGTTTTTTTTTATACGGACGCAAAATTTGTTCAAAATAAATGAAAATGTGATATCTTAAAAATCGGAGAATTTCTAAATTCTAAATGGAGTTCCGGTCAGAAAATGCATTTGTCAAACAGTATTCGTCACAATATCAAAGAATATCCTAATGCTTCTGGGAGACTCAATAATAACGCTCTTTGGTACGGACACCTATGATTACAGATGTGTATAGAGAGTGGTCGGTAAGTAATGGTCCAAAGTGAAATATAAGATTCTCGGCCTCAAAATATTACGATATGATGCAGCTTGCTTTAATAAAATATTGATAATAAAAAAGATAGGGTGTAAAGTCCAAAAGAATGTTGATTTTTGAAATATCTCGAAAACGAAAAAAGATATTTTTCTCATTCTTGGTGTAATAAATAAAGATATGAGGTACATTGGTTTTAGCCTATTAATACGTTTTTATTATGTACAGTGGCGTAGAACTCAAGGGGTAGGGTAACATTTCTACGTCAATAGAGTAAAAATGGATGAAAAAATTCCCTTTTTTTGGAACTTTCACACCCTGTGTCTTTTATTATCAATATTTTCTTAAAGCTAGTTGCGTCAGATCGTAATATTTTAAAGCCGAGAATCTTACATTTCACTTTGGACCATTACTTATACTGCCCTGTGTTATATATATATATATATATATATATATATATATATATATATATATATATATATATATATATATATATATATATACATCCACAGCTGTGTATCCTACAGATGAATATATTCCAAACACAATGGACATTTGAAATTTGTTTATGAAGGTGCCTCCATATCAAGCGCGCACGTTGCAGCACTTTGGTGTAGTTGTTGTGTTCTCCGCGCCTCACTGCAATACGCCCTTGTTGACCAGTGGTCCCTGCTTTTACTATGCGCGGAATAAATATTAATGACACTAGGGTTGGGGTTGCTGCTGGAGCATTCATTATTTTATGTGAAGAAATAAAAAAAAGTAAGAGAAGAAATAAGAGAAGGTGTTGGATGACGAATGTATTAAAAAGCCGAACTCGTTACAATGATAGCGAACTTTTGAGTGATCTGTCTATGTGATATTGTGGCCAATTTAAAAACTTTTGCCGAATATCATCTGAAGACCTCGAATACATCATTAAATACAAGGTCCTACAATCAAAAACGCGTGACTCCACTCTCCACATGTTTCTTTTGGGCGTACAGCATCCAAACTGAACGTGCGCTGATTGCTTATTTCTTTTGATGGATCGACAAGACACGTAACAACAACGAACACGCGCGGCGTTTGGGCGGGTTTGCATGCGGGTCTACGTCTAAACTACACGAGCTGCAACGTTCGCGAATGCGCGACGCGGTGTGGCGCGCTTGATATGGACGCACGTTTAGTAAAATTTGTAAGGGTTAACTATTTATTTTCACTTATGCTTGATCATTATCACAGTTTAATAGAAATTATCTTTTCGTATGTTAGTTACGGAAGTGTTTGTTAATTTCATGGACTTGATTTCGGAGAAATTATTATTTAAGTAAATAGTTTCATTCTATATTCTACGAAATACAAAATTCTCGCAATTTTTTTTGCACGGTTTGTCTAACCGATCATAATTCAGACGGAATGTGGGAAGTTGCTTCCACTTAATTCTAACAACCCGTTACCATTGTAACATAAAAACTAATCCGTACACACAAATAATTTTCCCCACAATATTTATTACGGTCTATCAAAACTGATTATAAGCAAATTTGCTGAATGATATTGAAATTAAATCTTTCCACATGAACCAATCTAAAACGTTACTGTTTAATTTCAATGATAATCGCAACTTTTAATACAATAAATTATACATTAATTACAAATCACCTTTAGAAAAAGTTTTTTTTTCAGATACTGACCAAATGTAGTTTAGAGACTGTGAACTTTACGCATATTTCTCTCATTATACATTCATAAATTATACTCTAGAGCTATCTATAAAGAACCATTATTTGTAAATCTATTTTATTCAAAATTTGACAAAGAGATTTCAGAAATAACTCTAGAGTCAGGGTTTCATTAAAATCCAGTAGGTATTCTTGAAGTTATAGTGGCTACAAACATACATACACTCATGTGAAGATGGTGTAGACTCTAGATGGTTTTTAATGATGAAAACGTTGGAAAACTTTCGAAGCCCCTCATCAACTTGTTTTGCGATAACGCTACGTATGTGTTGCTAGAATAAGAAAGTAAAAAAAATATCAAAGTTCGAGAGTTAGTATATATAGAGAAGTATGGCGGGAAGTAAAGCTAACACTAATTACATCACGTGAGTTGTTACATCCACAAAGAGAAAATTGTGTCAAAAGAGAAAGATGTGCCATAACAAAAAATAGGGATTAGGGCGGAAGCTCAGTCGGTCGGTTAGGCACTTGGCTGGCGTAGGCACACAGAAAGGTTAAAAGGGCATCACTTTATTTATTTTTATATCGCCCTTAGATCAAAAAAAGAGCTACGACACAAGAAGAGGTACGTTACAGTTAAAATTATGTTCGACACAGTCCAAGAAGGGAATGGGTCCGGCTAGGAATTTACTCCTAAACCGCAGTAATAAAGAAACAACTACTAGTAGTTTAACACAACTCAGTTTAATTTGAACATAAATTCATACCCCAAATCGGTGCTTTCGTTAAAGCTATATACAATATCATTAATAACACCATCTTGGTACACACTCAATAATATGGGTAGATAACTTTAGCAGTTTATAAATTATGTACAAATCCTAAAACAATCGTTATTTCGGTTTGTGGTAATAGTAACACACTTACCTTTCTGTATAGTGTCACACCTATAATATAACTCAAAATAAAAATCAATAACTACTACAATATTCAAAATCCCAAAAATATTATGCGCTGTCCGACAACTAGCGTTGATCCTAGAAATCAAGGAAACAACGCAATCGAAATCAAATAAGCAATAAACCGTAGTTCTAGGAAGAGCTATCCTTAAAACTGGCGTATCAGTTTCAATTCAAAGGAATAGTAATCTTATTCCTAACATAAATAATCAAAATATTTCAGCCAGATGTCTACCATTGCGTCTTTCTTAAACCCACACATGAGTTTAAGGAAGTAAACCGAAAGGGTCAGTTCAATACTATTTCTACACGCATACTTCAAAAGGGTAAGTTAGAACTCTTACAATTACAAAAAAAAAGTGTTAAGCAAATATGTATAACCCAGTGGCTGATAGCCGAAATAGTTATAAGAGAAATGATTAGCTTCCTTACTATGATGGAGTTTGCTGATACATATAGTTTAAGCGTAGATAATTATACTAATAAGTAAGACACCTAAACATGCATCAACCATTTAACACCAAGAATCTATAAAATGTTGGTATGAGTCACCCTATATAAGCAGTTTCAAATATTAGTATGTATCGTGAAGCACTTTGTAAAGTAACCATTGAATTACGTATCAAATTTCAGATTGTAATTGTAATTTTTTGTGATAATGCAAAGTTATAAACATGAAAATAGCAAAAGATTAAAGCTTGATTATCAGCTATAAGCAAGGAGCCCTTGTGTAAGTATAACTTAGTAAATTTCGCTAAAGTTTGACTAAACATTTAGGGTTGCAGGTACATAACCTCGTTAGAAGTACTACCATTCAATGTTCCAACCAAGGTAGTAACACACACAAATTTAGAGAACACTGCTATATTTGTAACTGTTAATCGTTATGGTAACGAGCCGCTCTTCAGGTAGTTCGCAGGGTAATTACTACAAATGTCTACATAGCGAGAGCTTCTTCATGACGGAATAACAATAAAAAACTCTCCAGGATTTTGTTTGTGTATAGTTACTTAACCGAGGGTATTACTAGGCATAAACCTATTTGCTTTTAGGGAGAGGATGACCCGATGTGGAGTAACCTCCAGAATGTATCTTCGACTTAGTTATCGGAGACCATTTCCATGTTATACCATAACTCGGAAGAACGCTGACCAGGTATAAATGTATCATCGGTCACTTCTCTAGATGAAGGACGATAATAAGCAATAGAAAGAAAAAACCTTAGGAAACAAACGTTTTAGATACGCGTTGATTGTGAAGTGTAACGAAGGTACTTAGTTAAATATTCAATAGCCAAAGTATACCAATGTTATGAAAATTTTTACTCGCCTCCTGCCAGGATGAGAAGCTTTTGTTAAGAAACTTTGTATCCGTAGAAATGAAAAATAAATTACTTAGTACAATTTTTTACTAATTGTGGAGATTTTAAAACCTGCACTGTGCTTTATGTAACTTTTATTAAATAAACTCACAGAAAGAAATTTGTCCAACATACCTAGTGTTTAACAACCAATTTTGACCTTGCAGCGTCCCCCAGGTGCCCTATCCTGAAAAGTTTAATTTGAACTTCTTTGCAAGAATGCAAATTCAAGAACGAAACAATCGCTAAGTAATTTATCTTGACTTTACTGACAATAATGTTACTATTACTGAAATTGATTGCTTGCCTTACATGGAATTTCCTGACAATAATTAAAAAATTAGAATTTATTTGCTAATCTGATATTTAATTACTCGCAAACCTCAAATCTTATCAAACGAAGTGGCCGTCTAGTGATAGGTGCGTTGTGCTATCTAAATGAGGTAAGTGTTGCATCACGTGGGGCAGGTAAAAAAATGAAACTACACAAATTAAAATCAACGAGCTTTGCGCAATGGTAGTTCAGACCGTTAATGTACTACTGTGGGAAAGAACCACCAATAAATCCCACTTTATTCACAGATAAGTAATTGTACAAGTACATTAATAAAGCAAATACAAAAAAAAACAGTGAAAGTGTTAAATATATAACAAAACACCATTAAATCAGGTTAAAGTGCGTACAAAATTATAACTTTAAGAGAAAATGAATAAAAAGCAGTTTAGTTACACAGAAACACATAATAAAAAAACCCATGTAGTCCCACCCACAATTGTGTCATAAATAATCAAAATAAAAATCATAATACCAAACATTTCGCTCTTTCAGCAAATAAGCACATAAAACAATAAAGAAAATTACGGTACATATAAAACACAATTGCACAGGTGATAATAAGGTAAAGGCAAAGACAAAAGGAATTTACACGTACACCAGGCAAACAATTCTGCTCAACCAAACTGACACAGAAACAAAGCAAAGCCTTACAAGGGTAAGTTATAAATAAATCCTATCATCGTGACCGATATATAAGTTTGAGTGATCTATAACAATAAAAACAATAAAAATAAAATTCGAGGTGTTTATGGTTACCTGGTCTCGGGAGTTTGTACCCACTTGGCAATTGCCTTTTACAATTAATAACCAGCGGTATCATGTACCCGTTTACCAGCCCACTTAAACACAAATATAAATATAAATAACAAACAACAATGCTAATTCACAGAAATATCAGAGCGACGGAGCCCTGTACTTTTATTTTAGCAAATTTCAGCTTAGTGAGCCACGAGCGAATAAGATACCTTTGTAAGGTAATGTTTGGTTTTTAATAGGTTATCTAGGCTTGTAAAATGATCTGCTGCGAGCTTTCATTTATATAAGAATACCTACTTACACTTGAATTCCTTTAATTGATCACAGACACCAATCGTTAACATACGCGATTTAACTTCAAAAAGGTGACTGTTATTTATAGATTTATACTTGAAAAACACATTACAACTAACCCCCGGAAAGACAAGACAACTTAGTGTTGGCGAATTCAAAAGAAAATGTACACGCAAGATATACTTTAAAGACAAACTGTTTATAATGAAGGTATTTAATTAACCAAAAATCGATCTGGCTCGATTGACACTCTAACTGTAACTCCTTCTCCCCTAATTTCAAACCTAATTCTGTCTGGCGTTATTTTCCAGAAAAAGAAGAACTAAACGGAAGTCACCTGATAATTTTAAATCAACCAGAAATTTCCGATGTTATCACATTTTTAAATGTACTTGACATTCAATTTGTTACGCACCATGCTGCCAAATTTCTTATAATGGAAACCAATGTGTGTTGCCTACACAACAGGCATAAAAATTCTAAAACTCGCTGTAAAACCCAAAGTTCACTTAACACGTTACAGAGTGCACTAAAAATGTATAACAAAGATGAACCTTAAACTAATATTTCACTAGAAAAAGATAAAAGTTGAGTCAGACGAATTATTACATAATAAAAATTAATGCAGTGAACTAGTGAACGATTTAAGTTGACATAAAAATACTTTTAACCTCAGCTTAATAAACAAATTGGCATTTTTTGTATCCGAACATAACAGAAATATTTAGTTTTAGTTCATAAACTCATAATGAATCAATTTTTCATAAGCGCTAGCTTGAATATTATCCAACGTTTCAAAATGTCAAACTCAGATGTTAATATAAACCCACATTATAACATAATTTACTTGATTAGATTTGTTCAGAGACCCTGAATTTCATTTTTATACAATTAATTTAATTTTGGTAATGTCGTATACGTCAAAAACATTTTGTGAAACTTAATATACATTAAAAATACCACTCACTGACACAAATTCAATGTAAATACCTATAAAATGTATAAAATGTATTGCTTTATATTAGGTCTTAAAAATAGCAGTATACCATTAAAGGATTATACAAAAGCGCACATAATATTATTTTGTAATCTTTACTTATACTATATAATGGAAATTTGCAAAGAGCACATAAGTAATAAAGCTATAACAAAAGTGTTAGATATATTAGAATCTTATCTAAAGTTAAAAAAACTTGCCCCACAATGTATTCATTTGTACAAAAATGTTAATCGTTTTCCAGATACCAAATTTCACTTTCAAATTTGCACACCCATAGACAATTCTATTAACACACGTAAATCACTTGAAGATTTGCAAATGTTAAAATTTGATTAAGACGGCGAAAATTCTAAATAGAGAAGTAAGTAATATATCAAACCCGTAGAGGCAGTTTATTCGTAGCGCTTCATAAATTTTGCTGTTTATATTCCGAATACAATTTGCGTAGAAACTATAAAAGCTCCTTTAAAGTAGTAAACTTGATGTTAAATTTAATTTTACATTGTCGAGGAATTTCATACTATGAACACTCTTAGCTTTTTATACGCTAACAGAGATCAAACCAAAATTATACAATTGTCTATCAATTGACTAACAATATAATTATGCTAATTCATGATATGCAGAACTTAACGAAAATTAGCTAATCACTAGTATTATGTTTTCTTGGTACCCTGGGAGAATTAACAATTTAATTTACGTTACATAAATTATTAGATTTTACTATCTAGGCCCTGAGATTGAAAATGCGAAATTCAGCATTAGTTAAATTGTCACGGTGTTAATTGATTTAACAAGTTTATATTCAAAACTTAAAAGAAAATTAGAAGAGATCAGTAGGTTAATGCTATGAACATCGTTTCTATTGCTAATTAATTCATTTATAGAGTGACGTTATACTCCATGATTAACTCAAAATGGGGGTTAATATAAAGGTATACTTAAAAACACTAAACCTTCCCCACAATGTATATATTGGAATACTTAATAAAACATAACAAAAGGGTGACTAGTTTCGACACACAGTGTCATCTTCAGACATTAGTTATCAAAACTTGATTATTAAACAGATACCATTGAGTCTTATTCAAA
Organism: Vesta saturnalis; assembly: GCA_036346205.1. Classification (NCBI taxonomy): domain Eukaryota; kingdom Metazoa; phylum Arthropoda; class Insecta; order Coleoptera; family Lampyridae; genus Vesta; species Vesta saturnalis. The sequence continues at coordinate 331,963 of JARFJB010001914.1, read as the reverse complement.
CGTAATTATATCATAGTTAAAAAACCTAGTTATGTGTTGAAATACATAAAGACGAGAAAAAAGAAGGGAGAAACAAATTCTCCTTTATTACATCAAACATTATGTTTGATGTAATAACCTGTTAAAGGAGAATTTCTTTCTCCCTTCTTATTCTCCTCTTTATGTATTTCAAACATAACTAGGTTAGCTATAGAATAATTATATTTTAAATGCAATTATACTTCATTAACTAGAAGGTCTAAAAACGTCAATAATTATTATATTAATTTAAACATTTAGTTCTTACTAAGTTTAATCATTATGAATTTTAAACAAAAAAGATGCTACGGGCTACATAGAATAATTATATTCTGGAAATTGACATTACCTTACCACTAGGAAGGACTAAAACGTAATACAATAATATCACTTATTCTAATATTAAAACATAATACATTAGCTTCTAATACCCTAAGTTTTAGAATCACATCTTGAACTTTATAAAAAAATAGGAGATTGAAAGAATGCCGTGGCAACCAATCATTAACTATGGACAATACAGACGAATTTCATTAAGCCAACACAGACTAATGAAGTCAGATACATTTAAATACCTATTCAAATGAAAATAGAGTCACAAACAGTAAAGAATGATCTCAACTAGTCGAAGAAACAGAAGACATTAACAAAGAAAATCCATGGCAGATTGTAAAGAGCGTTAAAAGGAAAAAAACAAATTATGACACAAATACGAGAGACGAAACCAGTGTGAGCAACAGATATGATGCACTTTCAACTGAGGATGTTAAAACCACAGAAAATAATACCAAACCAACTGAAAAAGTTCCTAAACCTCCACCAATATATGTTTATGGAGTAGTTAACTATGGAAGCATGATAAAAAAATTAATAGAAATTCTGGAAGAGGAGAAGTTGGTCACTAAGACTATGGCAGACAACACTATTAAAATCAATACCAATACACCAGAATCCTACCGAAAACTTACAAAATATATGAAAGAAAATAACATCATTCATCATACGTACCACCCAAAAGAAAAGAGAGCTTACAGAATTGTAATAACATATCTTCATTACACAGTAGATCCAGCAGACGGCTTATAGACACTTTGCAACATGCTGCGCTAAAAGCAACGCCTAAAATGGAAACTCACAAACAGAATATTAACATTCCCATGGAAATTAAACAACTTAAAGCAAAGAAAAGGAATGCCAGAAAGAAATGGCAGCAAACTCACGCTCCTGATGAAAGAAGAACATACAATCAACTAACCAATCAACTAAAACAAAAATTAAGGCAAATGGGAGAAACGAATCTAACAGACTACATAACTAATCTAAATCGTTACGACAATTCAATATGGCGAATAATTAAATCCTCAAGAAAAGCAACAGTAACAAACTACCCGGTACGAGTAGAATCACCAAACATAGGTCACTGGGCTAAAAGTAACCAAGAAAAGGCAGATCTCTTTGCTTCATACCTAGCTACAGTATTTACACCTAACAATGGTATTCCTGATCAACACATATCCGCCTTCTTAAACAATAATCACCCAGGCAACACCTCCATTACAAATATCTCACTAATAACTCCAAACGAAATCAAACATATCGAGGGTTTCAAGCCAGAGGGGCATATGAACCATTAGAATAATTTTACAGTAGACGATTATAACGTTTTTAAATTGGAATTTTTAAATTATGCGTCTAAAGTAGGATGACACGGATTATTTAAGTGGTAAGTAAGGTGCTCTATAAAAGTTTATTTAATAAAAGCTTAAATGTTATTAACCATGGTCTATACGCCCCTCCGGTCGAAAGGACGACGATCTATTTTAACTCAATGTAAAAGGTGTTCAGTGATTATAAGGGTTTATTTACTAAAGAAAATACAAAATTCTGGTTATAATTACTAAATGGATATTAAAATAATACCGAGAAATTGTTTGTTTGTATTATTTACGTTTACGCTTAAGCATTTTGCTTTTCATTGCTTGTAGAGACATTTCGTCTTCATCATCCGAAAGACATAAAATTATGATATTCAACAGGAATAAGCCCATCTTTGCTTTTACACAATTCTTGTAAGTTACGTATTTTAATTTTTTTAATGGGAATTTTGAAGCTGTACAGTGTCTGTAAATTATTTTGTCTAACTGTAGAAGATGATTTTCTACCTTTTTGACCAATATTTAAAATGTTAAACTCTTTCCAATACTCATCAATATATTGCATTACGTTTGGTTTTTCTTTTTCAAATCTTAGCCATTTTACGTTTTTCCAGCTAAGAATATCTCCATTTTCAGCTTTATTTTTGTTAATCATTACTTTCTCCTGAAGATCTTTGTAATTTATAAAATCTCCATAATGCAGTACGTTTACCTTATAAGGTTTCCTTTTGTTACATACACCAGCGATAGTTATCCAATCATTCGGCCAGTAGATCTTAGAATATTCAGAATCCCGCTCAATTGTGGCGTGCCTTAAATCACATTCCATGTTTGTGTGCTCCGGTTCTAAAAATTTAAGATCTATTATTTGTAGATGTTCTTTAGTTACAACAGCTTGGTGTAGCATGCATGCTACAATGGTATTACGGTTTTGACCAGGACAACAGTCAGAATGAAGTACCAAATGATGTACTGTGGGAGGGAGATTTTCAATAAATTTCATTAAGCATGTTGCGATTTCATTTGCTCCGCGGTTTCCTTCGTACTCGGTCCACATATAACAATGCCCTTGATGGTTTCCTATTTCGTAAACAGTAAAATTAAAGGTTGCTAATTTCCTTTTATAAAAAATAGGTTTTGCAAAAAAAAGGGGACTGTATAAAACTGCTCCTAAATCAAAGTTGGCGGAAACATAAGTACAATCAGCCTTAGCTTTTTCTGCATCTCTTCTTTTTTCATCTTTAGCAGCTACCTTTCTGCGGATATGAAGATTGTATACAGCTATTTTGTCATCTGTCTTTTTATCGTCAGGTATTTGTTCAAAATGGTGACACCAGCATTGGTCCTTTTTGTGAATGTGAAATCCAATATTTTTTTGAATTAAAATTTCCCGATACTTTGTTGCCGAAATTGGTTTGTAATGTACAGCAGCACAACTTTCCTTATATAGATCGTACATTTTCCGTTTATTTAATATAGCTTCTAAATATACATTTTGGAATCTTTTCGACACCAGTGAGCTGGAACTCGCGGAAAAGAATCTATGTGATCAGTTGCAAATTTAATAGTATCATACGAATGTTTACTACCAGGCGAGCGTTTACCTCTTTTGTCAGGTGAAGGAATGCCGGCATTATTTCGATTAGACTTCGTTAGCGCGGTTCTCATCATTTTTTCTGAAATATCAAGTGTTTGTAGAAAAAAAGTTTTAAACACTTGCTGCTTTATTCCGGCAATTGAAAAAAAATATTTCTGAGAAAACTGCCGCCTTGATAATTCAACTCTTCCCCTTTCTGAACGTTCGCGTTCTACATTTTTGGCAATAAAGTCTCTTTGTCTATTTAAATCTTGTAAAGCCCAAAAAGCATTTGCATTTTACATTCATCTGATATTTTTAAGTGACACTTTTGTTTACATAAACACTCGCATCCTAAATTTCTCGGTTTTCTCTTTTTGCGAATATTTCTAGTAGTTGTTAAATAAGATTCACCTGAGTTTCGTTTCGTTTTTCTGATAACTTTTTTCCAGGTTTCCAGTGCTCTCCGTTTACTCCTTTTTCTCTTAGGTGCAGTTTCATTCGTTTCTGAATTTTGTATTACCTCATCACGTTTTTCCAACTCTTCCACTTCAAACTCAGATTCCATTTGGTAAGTAGGATCGGCATCACTATCATTAAAGACGTCGCTCTCCGTTGGTGATGGAGTACGTACTGATTCAAACAACTCTATGAATAGAATGAAAGTGTCCATAGTAAAACAACAAATCAAAAAACAACTTTTACAATACCAGATATTTCCCCATCTGCATTTCTTTGCTTAATTAGTTCGCGTTCAAAATTAGAAACTAACTCAAGATTTTTGGCGATGCCTTAAGAATTTTCTACTATTGAGGGGGCAGCTAGATGTTGAGATGTTGTTGCTTGTTGTGCAACTAAAAGCAATAAATAACAGTAATTTACTAGTGTGCATGTATTTATTTTGATCTAAAATTAAAGCTTCAAATACAATCCTTTAGTTTAGGACTAACATACTTCATCCATCCTCAAGGTCATAATGTAAATTAGTTTAATCGCCAAATTAATTATTTCCAAAATAAGGTAAGTAGACTTTACATTTTCATCCTGTTCAATACCAACAATAAAATATAGGCAATGATTATTTTTTGAACTAATTTATTGTCAATGAGCTTTTTGTACTATTTTAAAACAGATTATTAATGATAAAATAATATACTAATCCTTAACAGTATATTATGCATTGAAGATTATAATCAGACGAGAGTACTATCGGAAAAATGGATAAAAATTACATAGCTTTAACAATAATTTTTACTACATAGCTACATACATACCTTAAGTATCTTGTGAACTCTCTTTGTAATTACATAGTTGTAGTATAAATTTACTTCGCGAACTTCCACTATTATACATGTTTGTTACACAATGTAATAATTTTAATAATAGGATATTTATTAAGAAAACAATAGCCGTTGTCACTACACTCACACATAAACAATTCCTTATACTGCACTGCACGTGGTTCCAACAACTTGTTTACGAAATATACCGAAGTCGTACGCGAGCGTACGAGTATAGATTATTATTACAAACAAGTGGGCGTAAGTACATACTCCTGTCTGATCCGAAGAAACGGCAATATAGGCGGATACGCCAAAATCTTCTTATGATTATTTGAGTAACGTGACGTCAGAATCATACGCCCTTCTGTCCCAACATAGTAAACGTTATAAGCTTCCTATACACCCAATATCTCGTTTTTCAACAGATTGGCGTATACGCCCCTCTGGCTTGAAACCCTCGATATCATCTCACTTTTAAATACTAAAAAAGCAACAGGCATAGATCAAATAACCACAATAATGGTAAAAAAGTTACCAAGAAAAGGCTTAGTTATGTTAACGCTATCTTCAGGATGCAATACTGGCCTAAATAATTAAAAATGTCCGAAATTATTCTTATTCCTAAACCTGGGAAACCGATCACCAACGTAGCATCCTACAGACCAATAAGCATGTTATCAACAATCTCCAAACTTTTAGAAAAGCTGCTGTTACATCGTATAAAAGACCTAGTCCAAGTAATCCCCGATCATCAATTTGGCTTCCGCACCAAGCACTCTACCATTCAACAGTGTCACCGCGTGGTACATGCAATGAACGAAGCGTTAGATGCAAAGAAATACACAGCAGCGGTTTTCCTGGATGTCAGCCAGGCCTTTGATAAGGTCTTACCTACAAGACAGATGCATTCGAACGAGGGCACACGGTGAAACTTCCGAATTCCAGCAGTGCAGCGTACTGGGACCAGTATTATACCTCATATATACATTTGACCTTCCCACAACTGACCACACCATAACAGGAACCTTCGCGGATGACACGACTCTTCTGGCAACACATGAAAGCCTCCTAGTGGCATCCTCCAACCTCCAAGAACACATATTCCTCCTGGAATATACGCCGCTCTAATAATTAATCTTTTGCTTCCGTGGTATATACAGGGTTATTTACGCTATTCGACACGAATTATTATAGCTAAAGTATTTGATTTTAAAAATTTAATTTTTTTTATTTTCAACCAAATTAATACTGGACTCTGTTTAGTAATTGTTAACTCTTCTGGTATCCATAAGACCACGAAATAAATATAAACGTGTGTATTTAATACTCATTTATTGGATAACACGTCTGTATTGTTATACGTCTGTATGAACACTCATCGCTCCTTTCAACAATGTTGCGGCGATTGCTTAAATACAAAAATAGCGCGAGATTTAAACATAAGAGAATTCTTAACATACCGCACGCCTTAAAGTAACATTTTTCCTTTAACAATTGAAACAATAATGCTTAGAGTAAGAAAAATACATACATATAAAAGAAAAATATAGAATGTGGTAAGTATACATAATTTAAACATATAAAACAATCAGTTTTTAGGTTGTTCTTTATCATTTTTAGGTTCAATGGGCAGAACACACAATTTATGCACTGGGCGTTTAAATACGCCGGTTTCACACCTGACACTCACTACACGCACTGCTGCATCCTTGCCTGGGTGTAGTTCAATGATTCGTCCCATTCGCCAATTTGAGGGAGGTAAGTTGGATTCCTTTAATATAACCAAGGAACCAAGTTGAATCGGGTTGGTCTTGTGTTGCCATTTATATCGTTGTTGTAATTGTGATATGTAATCAACAGACCAACGTTTCCAAATATGTTGCTGGAGGTATTGTAAATACTGATACCTGTCCAAACGATTTAGCTTGACATCTGTTACATCTGGGTCCGCTATCGCGGTAAGTGGACGACCAATTAAAAAATGTGCTGGTGTCAGCGCTTGAAAGTCGTTAGGATCGGATGAGAGGGGTACTAAAGGACGAGAGTTCAATATGGATTCAATCTGGGTCAGTACCGTATACAAATCTTCGTAAGTTAAATGTGCATTAGCCATTACTCTAGTAAGATGAAATTTTGTGCTTTTTACAGCGGATTCCCAGATACCACCGAAGTGCGGAGCATTGGGAGGAATAAAATGCCAATTTATGCCCTGATCGACAATACTCCTGGTAATATCATTGTTATGTTCTTTAAGAAAATTATACATTATTTGTATTTCAGTGTTTGCACCTTGAAAATTGGAGCCATTGTCACTGAACACATGTAATGGTTTACCTCGTCTGGCAATAAATCTTTTAAAGGCTGCGAGAAACGCATCTGTGGATAATGACGTTATTGGTTCTAGATGTATTGCCTTAGTAGTGAAACAAATAAAAACACCAATGTAACATTTTGTTTTACTATTTCTACCTTGTCGATCTTTTATAGTGAGAGGACCTGCGTAATCAATTCCTACTGTGAAGAACGGAGGCATTGGAGTTACTCTTAATTTATGTAATTCGCCCATAATTGGGTTTTCATGGACCGTGTTGTATCTGCAACATTTGATACAATTTCTTACCGTATATTTAGCTGCGTTTTTGCCAGGAATAGGCCAATATTTCTCTCTAGTTGTATGTAGTAATGTATTTGGACCTGCATGTAAAGACAATACATGCTGATTTTCTAGAATCAAATTAGAAAGAACATGTTTTTTTGGTAAAAGAATGGGGTGACGTTTGTTGTAACTAAAACTTGAATTTTTTAGTCCACTACCTACCCGTATTAAACTGCTTTCATCCAAAAATGGAGTCAAACTAAGTAAATTACTTTTAGAATGAATTGGCTTAGATTCACTTAAATTTTTGTAGTCGTTAGAAAAGGACTGAACCTGTGCAATTTTTATTAAACGTTGTAGAGTTTCGTTTAACTCATTTACTGTAAAAAGGCCAGTTTTCTTATTCATAGGATTTTGACAATTAAACATGAATCGTAAACATAGTGCAGTAATGCGTTTTAGTTTATTTAAATTTGCATATCTTTGAAATAGGTCTGCATCTTGGATTGCCATGACAAAATTATGCACTTGTCGTTTTTGCTCAGGAACATCATTTGATATATTGATATGTGCTTCTTTAGTATACGTTTGATTTGTAATTAGCCAATGTGGTCCGTGCCACCACATATGACAATTTATTAGTTGTGTGGGCATCATACCTCGAGACAGTATGTCTGCTGGATTTTCTAACGAACTTACGTGATACCAATCATCAGTGTTTGTTATTTCTTGAATTAGTGCAACACGATTTGCTACAAACGTAGTCCATCTGCTAGGAGGGGATTGCAGCCAGCTTAGTACAATTTTGAAGTCGCTCCAATAACATTGTCTTGTGAAATTAAGATTTAGAATCTTTTCTATTCTTTCTGCTACTTGTGCAAATAAAACGGCTGCTAACAACTCCAATCTTGGTAAAGTTATTACCTTTAATGGTGCTACTCTAGACTTGGCAGCTACTAAATTGGCTTGGCATTGATTATTATTAATTGATTTAATATATATGCAACAACCGTATGCTTTCTCCGAAGCATCGGCAAAACCATGTATTTCGTACTTTATGCTGGAACGAGTTACAATTTGTCTTGGAATTGTAAGTTCATTAATTGAATGTAAGTCATCTTTAAATAAAAGCCATTGCGTATGAAGCTTGCTTGGAATCGTTTCGTCCCATGTTAAGTTCAATTGCCAAAGTTCTTGTATGATTAACTTTGGTATAATGATAATGGTACTAAGAGGCCAATTGGATCAAACAATTGGGCAGTGATTGATAATATCGTACGCTTTGAAACATTTTTCGGAAACATCGTTTCTGTAAATTGGTACAAAAAACAGTCTAATGCTGGATTCCACAAAATTCCCAATACTTTACTCAAGCGAGTAACACTTAAGCCTTCAGGTTTTTCTGAAAGTTGGGGTAAATTACTTCTCCATTTTCTTAATGTAAATCCAGCCTGCTTTAATAAAGAAACTAGATTGCGTTGAATTGTTTTTAATTCATCAATTGAATTTGCGCCAAATAACGCGTCATCAACATAGAAGTTATTTTTAATAATTTCGGCTTCTTTGGGGTAAGTATGCTTGTGTACTTCAGCTATTTCAAAAAGACATCTGACTGCAAGAAAAGGTGCTGAAGTCATCCCGAATGTAACCGTGTTTAATTCATAGGTTAACAGAGGATCATTTGGAGCTTCCCGCCATAAAATTTTTTGAAATTTGCGATCACTTGGATGCAACCATATTTGTCTATACATTTGCGTAATATCACCTGTGAGGACATATGAGTACGTTCTAAATCGCGTTATAATAGAAAACAAATCATCTTGTATTGTAGGCCCTGCATGTTGCAAAGCATTTATAGATAACCCTGTACCAGGTTTACATGAACCGTCAAAACTACACGTAATGCAGTTGTAGTACTAGATTCCTTCATCACGGCATGATGAGGCAAATAAAAAAAGTTCGAGACTCAGAGACATGTGATTCTGATTTTTATAATCATTAATACAATTTGTGTAAAGCAGTTTTAGCTTTTCGTCTCTCTGAAAACGTTTTTCTAGAGCAAAGAATCTTGCTTCTGCGATCTCATAAGAATTTCCTATTTCGTATAAATTCTCTTTAAGTGGAAGCCTGACAATAAACCTTCCCGTTTCACTTCTTGTTGTGGTTTCTTCAAAAAACGATTGCGCATACTGCTCGTCTAGCGTTAAATACTTATCTTTAGTTTGAAATTGATCAATTTTCCAAAAGGTTTGCAAGTTTTCATTTAATTGGTTTAAAGTCAAAAAAGATGAAACCTTTTGTTGATATTTACCCCTGATGGTTCCTGCAACCAACCATCCTAGCTTAGTTTTTTGAAAAATGCTACCATTTTCATTTCTAAATTGTCCTATACACATGAGATCCCAAAATAATGTTACACCAATTAAAATGTCTACCTTGGCTGTAATATTAAAGTGTGGGTCTGCAAGCTTTATGTTTGGCGGTATTTTGAAATTTTTTATATCAATTGTTGCAAGTGGTAAAGCATTAGTTATTTGTGGTATCACAAAACATTTGATTTTTGTCGAGAAGTTATTGAACCTTGAATGTAGGGTTAATAGTGTTTCATATTTTATCTCAGTGTTACCTTGATTTATTCAATAACTGACAAATTCGTATTAAACATCTCCAAGTTTAATAGTTTGCATGCTTGCTCGGATATGAAATTGAATGAGAAGCGGAGTCCAACAGTACTCTAATCGTAACTAATTCACCGTTTGAATTTTTACATTTACTTGTGCAGTTGATAATAATATTTGACCAACCGGTTCACTTATTGTGGAAGCAGTAACGCTAACTGATTCATTTGTCACAACTTCAAATTGAGAATTTTCTGAAGCTATCTTTTTACTTGCATTTTCTTGATTAACTTTATCACGCATGATATGTAACGTTGAGTGATGCCTTTTTACGACAAATTTTGCAACTGCTAGAGTTACATTGTTTGACAAAATGCCCTTTGCGTAAGCAATTTATACAAAGCTTTAACGTTTTTACCTTTTCATTGCGATCAATTGAACTTAGTTTTAAAAATGATTCACAGTTTTGAATTTGATGTTGTTGATCACAATTGTAACATATCGTATCGACTGCTGTAAAAGCCCTATGTTTAATAAACTGGGTTTGTTTTAAACTACCTTTATCAGAAGTTTTAACCGTTGTAGAAATAGAAACATTTCTTAGATGGACTGCTTCAAGCACACTTTGGCGTGTGTTTAGAAATTTTATAAATTCCTCATAAGAAGGAATTTCCTCATTTGAAGGGTCTGCGTTTAATTTACATTGCCACTCGCGCGCTGTTTGCACGTCAAGCTTATTCAAAATAATTGGTATAAGCAAAGCATCCCAAAATTCAATAGGTTGACCCATGGCCTTTAAACATTGCATATGATTCTGCAATTTATCAATAAATATTCGCATACCTGTGTGACTATCTTTTGAAGTTGGTTGGAGATTTAGTATTTCTTGAACGTGAGTATCAATTATCTTACGTTTTTTGTTGTACCTTTGAGATAAACTATCCTATGCAATTTTATAACTTGCGTTGCTCGTATCTAAAGCGGAAATCATGTTAAGCGCTTCACCTTTTAAAGAAGCTCTTAAATAAAACAACTTTTGACAATCAGACAAATCAGGATTATTGTCGACCATCGCTAAAAAGGCATCTGAGTATTGTTTCCAATTAGTATATAATGAATCAAATACTGGGAGATCAAGCTTTGGTAATTTGACATTGACTTTGTTGCTTCCCGCACGCCCTGGGCACTGGGATATGTTTGAATTACAACCATTTGAGGAAGGTGGTTGTATACTTTGTTCAACGCTTTTATGTGTACATAGTACATTTTGTGCTTCACTAACTAATTCAAAATAAAGATTTTGAAAACTTTCACGTTCCTCAAATTGTTTCTCTGCGTTATCATCTAAAAATTCAATGTCTAATTGCACATCATTAAAAGAATCATAAATCGGTAGAATTTTATCTAACCGTTGTTGCAAATTGTTTATTTCCATTGTGGTAATTTCGTCAGTATTTAATGAAATTAAACTCTTTTGAAATAATGTTAATTGAGATTTATAAACACCACGTTTGTGTATTAAACGCTTAAAATTTTCCGAATCCATTTTAAACACAATAAATTGTTTTTAAGGAAAGGATAGAGTTAATACTTTCAAATGTAAAAGAAAAGGATCGACTTACAGTGATAAACGTTGCAAAGCAGCTGTGATTGTGCACTTGCGTTATCTTGCTTGAGCTCTTGGGTACATGCAATCGACCAGTAAACTTGTAACGATGGTGCATAGGTATTCTTAACTTTAAGGTCCGTGCTTGCGATGACTGAACCACTGTGTTTCACTATTTGATTGCGTGATTATTTAAAAACACCACTTTATAATTGATTGTTCATAAATTTGTTATAAACATCCGGCTCGAAGGACCATGTTTAGTAATTGTTAACTCTTCTGGTATCCATAAGACCACGAAATAAATATAAACGTGTGTATTTAATACTCATTTATTGGATAACACGTCTGTATTGTTATACGTCTGTATGAACACTCATCGCAACCTTCAACAATGTTGCGGCGATTGCTTAAATACAAAAATAGCGCGAGATTTAAACATAAGAGAATTCTTAACAGACTCTACTAATTGATCAAGTTTTATCTCGCCCGTGTGAAACGTTTACTAACTTATAAAAGGTGACTTAAAATTAAGGGTCAATAATTACAGTCTTTAAAACTACCGTTTAAAGACTGTAATTATTTAACTTAAATAGGACACCCTGTATTTAATGCAACAGCAATGTAAAATTTAATTGTCTATCGAATAGTGTTACATATTCCTATGGCTAACTCTTCATATTTTCAAGTAAAATGAACATTTTGGTTGTGCAAACTGAGTTCAAGAAATTTATAATTGAAGGCGTTTTGACAAACAGAATTGACTGAAGCAGTCGTCAAGTTCTACAACCTAATGTAATTTATTATGTAGGTGATGGTAGATTAGTAGTTTAAAATAAAATAATAGTAGTACATAAAAATCGCTTCATCGAATGTTCAAAATGATGACCTGTCTGTCTCTAAACACAAACGTATTCTCTTTTTTAAATTTTCCGCAACATTTTCCAACATACGTGGGCTTACAGTTTAGAAAGCTTCTTTTATGCGCTGTTTTAGATCATCTGGTGTTGTTGGAGGTGTGTTATAAACCATTTCTTTTACGTATCCCTATAAAAAAAATCAATTGCCGTTAAGTCGGGTGACCTTGGGGGCCAATGTTGAGATCCATTTCTTCAAATCCATCGATTTCGGTAATGGTGATTGAAGTGCTCTCGGAACCCGCGATAAAAATGTGCGGGCGCTCCGTCCATTTGAAGCCACATCGTTCTTCTTATCTCTAAGGGAATGTCTTGTAATAAGGTTGGAAACTGATTTCTTAAGAATTGTAAAAACAACATTCCATTTAAATTTTTAATGGTGGAAGTTATGCCTGTTAACGGTTCCGTTGTTATGAAATGTACATTCATCAGTAAACAGAAAAGTATAGAAAAAGTTTTCATTTTCTGCTACTTTATCTAATACCCACATACAAAATTCAACTCGTTTCCCATAATTGTTTTCAGAGAGTTCTTGATGAAGCTGGATTTTATAAGGACGATAATAATTATATCTCTTAAGAATTCTTGACACACTTGCTTGGCTAATATTGATATGTTGAGCAATTTGGTTTTGACTAGTATGGGGATTTTCGGTTACAGAGGCAAGCACTACAAACTGAGTCTCTTCGTTTTCTGTCACAGGTTTGTTTTTAGTGGGTTTTTTTATACAGGTCAGTTCCAGTTTGTCTAAATTGATTCAACAATCTTTCGAAAGCTGCTTCGTTTGGATGATTTTTGTTGGTAAATCTGCCAGCGTAAATTCGTGACGCCAGCAGGCGCACTTTTGCAGAGATTCTCCGAGAATAAAAATCATGTCGATGCGTTCTGCTTTCGAATAAACTAGCATCCTTAAAAATAGACCAATAGTACAAATATCAAAAAATACTGCTACCACGACTAGATGCAATTATTAAAATTAAAGACTTTTGTAAATACCTGACAACTGCTATCAGTCAATAGTAACGACTTGTCAAAGTAACAAGGTGACTTGATAAATATGAAGAGGTGGTTATAGAAATATGTAATACTATTCGATAGACAATTAAATTTTACATCTGCTGTTACCATAAAATACAGGTTGTCCTAATTAGGTTAAATAAGTTACTACCGTTTAAAATTGTAATTATTGACCTTTAATTTTAAGGCACCTTGTATAAGTTAGTAAATGTTTCACACGGACGACATAAAACTTGATCAATGAGTAGACTTCAGTCTTAATTTTGTTGAAAATAAAAAAATATTAAATATTTCAAGAGCCATAAGGTTTAGGTAGGTTAAGCCTTAATAATACTCGCATTTATTCTCATCATAGGAACTGAAAATAAAATAATACACAGGGTGTTCCATATAAAAAATAGCAACTTTGATACTTTTCGTGTTTCTGGCACACCCTGTATAACATGAAAATAATTTTAAAACGTAGCGCCAATATGTCCCTATCCATTCATGAAATAAAACTGTTTTAAAATCAAATGCTTTAGCTAATAACGTGAATAACCCTGAATATATATATATATATATATATATATATATATATATATATATATATATATATATATATAGTAGTCCCAATAGTGCGTATTCGGTTGATAGATCCTTAGCCATTAAACTTAGAAGATAAGTTTAAATCCGAAAGTTGTCTATTTTTATAAGCTGCATAATCTAAACATAGTTTGGTTTCTACAGGGTGTAATATAAAAGCGGTACAATACAGAACTTTTGATTTTTAAATAGAACACCTTATATATTATTTTATTTTTCGATTCCCTTATAATTTTACATCTTTTTTATAAGAATTACTTACAAGCTAAATCTTACAGTTTTTGAGATATTTGCAAAGCTCACTAAAAATGACATTTTTATGTAGTAATTCAAGTAGGCGTATCTCAGTTATTTTTAAAGATAAAAAAATAATCTTTGGTATAGAATTTATTCATACATGAGCTTACTTTAATCTATTGTCAAAATTGGATATTAAGATACAGAGTGATCACAAAAATTAATTCAATAACATAAATTTGAAAATGCTATATCTTCATTTTTTTAAATGGCTCACCCTATATTTTTTAATGCCTTGTCTTCGTCTATTAGTCGGCTTTAATTTTTATTAAATTTGTTCTATACCTATCTCTAATAGTTTCGGAGACATTTAAGTTTGTTCAATTTTTTTCGTTGATAACACTGATGAAGAGTAACATTAGTCGGCCAAAGCAAGCTGTGGATACATAAGAAACTAAAAAATAATAACTGAAAGACATAAATTGCAATTATAATAAATATTGTATGAAACCACCATTTTTAAGGGATATTTGAGATGTTTTAAACGATTCATCGAAAAATTAAACAATTTAATCAAAAGAGCGTAAAACAAAAGATGAACGAAAACAAATGAAGAAATCAAACTTGTCAAACAATGCTAATATTTGTGTACTATTGTATGCTTACTTCCTAAATTACAAAATGAATTTTTCGAAAGAAAAACTTGTTAATATGATTTACGTCCTTCGTAAAAGCGTTAAAAATTGTCTTTTAGCTCATCGAATTTATAAGCAAAAATTTCCAAATGCACGACACCCGCAAGTTTCAGCATTTGCAAGATTGAAAGAGCGTTTCGAGCAAACAGGCAGTATTCATTACAAAGACAATTTAGAACGAGAAAGAACCGCAATTAACGAAGGTAATGAACATTTAGTTCTTCAATACGTGATTGAAAATCCTCACGTTTCCTGCCGACAATTGGAATTAGAAGTTGGAGTTTCAAAAACATCAGTTAATAGAATTATAAAAAAATATAAATATCATCCACACCATGTCCAACTTTCACAAGAGTTAGACGAGGATGACTTCGTTAATAGATTAAGCTTTTGCAATTGGGCCATAAATAAAAATTTTGAAAAACCCAACTATTTTAGCACGATCTTATTTACTGATGAAGCTACTTTCCACAAAAATGGATACGTTAATAGACATAATTTCCATTATTACGGTACTGAGAATCCCAGATTTATAATTCGTGTTGATCATCAACACCGCTGGTCACTTAATGGTTGGGCCGGATTTATTGGGGAAATAATAATAGATCATATTTTTTTGAAAACACGGTCAATGAAGATTCATTTTTAAACTTCTTGCGCAACGAATTTGAAAGTTTTATTGAAGATTTACCTTTACAAACCCTTAGAGAAATGTGGCTGCAATTAGATGGCCCTCCTCCGCATTTTAGCAGAACCGTTAGAAATTATTTAAGTATCCAGTTTCAAAACAAATGGATTGGAAGAGGAGGGCCGATCTCCTGGCCTGAAAGATCGCCTGACTTGACAAAGCTGGACTTTTTTCTTTGGGGTTGGATTAAAGAAAAAGTCTATCAAACTCCTCCAACGACTGTAGATGATATGAAGGCAAGAATTAGACACGTCATTCAAAATATAAATATTTCCACGTTACGCAAAAGTAAATTTGTCGTTTATTCAAAGACTTCATGTTTGCCAGCATCAAAATGGTGGTCACATTGAACATTTATTTTAATTTTAAGTATTTGTATTTCAGTCAATATGTTTTTTAGTTTCTTATGTATTCATAGTTTGCTTTGACGGACTAATTCTACTCTTCTTCAATGTTATCAACGAAAAAAATTGAACAAACTTAAATATCTCCGAAACTATTAGAAATAGGTATAGAACATATTTAACAGAAATGAAAGCCGACTAATAGACGAAGACAAGGCATTAAAAAAATATAGGGTGTGCCATTTAAGAAAATGAAGATATAGCATTTTCAAATTTATGTTATTGAATTAATTTTTGTGATCACCGTGTATATTGAAATCCAATTTTGACAATAGATTAAAGTAAGCTCATGTATGAATAAATTCTATACCAAAGATTATTTTTTTATTTTTAAAAATAACTGAGACACGCCTACTTGAATTACTACATAAAAATGCCAGTTTTTAATTAACTTTGCAAATATCTCAAAAACTGTAAGACTTAGCTTGTAAGTAATTCTTATAAAAAGATGTAAAATTATAAGGTGAATCGAAAAATAAAATAATATACAGGGTGTTCTATTTAAAAATCAAAAGTTCTATATTGTACCGCTTTTATATTACACCCTGTAGAAACCAAACTTATAACCAGCTTATAAAAATGGACAACTTTCGTATTTAAACTTATCTTCTAAGTTTAATGGCTAAGGATCTATCGTCCGAATACTCACTATTGGGACACCCTGTATATATATATATATATATATATATATATGTATTGAAAAAGTTCATTATTGTTTATCGTTTCCGAGATTTAAAACAAAATGCGATTTTCAGGATTTTCTTTTTTCGTAGTTCCTTCATTTATTTTAAAAGATTTTTAAAAACCAAAGGTACTTCTTCATTGTCACTTTTTGAATCCTATTAGATTTACATAAAAAAAAATTATCAAAATTAATCCGACTTTTTCTTAAAAATTTGCATGGTTAAATTCGTAATAAAAAATAAATACTATCGAATAAAGGGTGTTTAGTTGATTGCTGCGGTATAGAAAAATATACTTGATGATGGTTTCTCGGAGACGAAACGTCTAATAAAAAATTGAAAACGTCATCAAACAGAATAAAAAAAGTGATAATGATGTAAGTACCTTTTGTTTTTAAAAATATTTTAAAATAAACGAAAGAATTACGAAAAAAGAAAAACCCAAAAATCGCATTTTGTTTTAAATCTCGGAAACGATAAACAATAATGAACTTTTGCAAACTACATGTGAACATGCTCTAAGTTAACCGCCTTCGTATGTCTTACCGTTTTCAAGTTCCACACACTGTTCATCCTCATCTTGGGCACGTTTATATATATTATATATATATATATATATATATATATATATATATATATATATATATATATATATATATATATATATATACTGACATCATTAACCAATTTATAGTTAAGTTAGGGATAAAATTGTACGGAGGGAGCGCAAAGAGGAATAGAGTTAATATTTTTTTATTAAATTGAAGAATTAGGTTGTTATATGTATATTTTTTTATTCGAGCCCTAATTCTATTGGCATGACAATTTCGCGCCCATACGTGAATGGTAGTGAAGTTTACAATTCACGATTGTTAAATATACCACACAATCAATTTACTTGGATCGAGCGAATTGTTAATTTAACGCAACTAATAAGTGGACCACGTTATGCATCACTTGACCAAGTGCCAATTCAAGATGTTGGGAAAAATGCTATAAACTTTAATATCTCATTAAAAATCAATTTACCCACGTATAACGCTGATATTTGGCAGATTAGTCAAAAACATTATGATAAAGGTATTGTGAAAAACAAATCTATTAAATAAACATAGTATGTTGGTACTACATCAAAAAAAGTCGGTTGGTCAAGTTTTGCTTTATTTATACAATTAACTTTGTAGATTCTGCATATCATAACCATGTCGTTTAGTCAAGTTAAGCAAAACTACATAACCGGCATTTACTTTATTCTGTTGCAAATAGTTACATTTTTTTTAAATACCTTTTTATTACCTAAATAAACAAATTATAATAATAAAACTGACAAGTTGTAGAATTAGATTAAAAACATTTTAAGATGCTTAATCATCCTGCATTTCAAAATCAAGGTCTCCGTTAAATCCTTCGATATCCTCGTCAATATTAGGATCACTCACTAAATTGATATAAAACTCTTTACAATCCTTTGGAATTAAATTTAATAAAAATTTTAAATCTTGAATTTTTGTTTCTGGTATAGGTTTACCATTTGGCCAAAGGCTAGTCAGTAATTCGCTAAAATTCTTATTTGTTGCAGATGGTCTTCCACGTTTCCTCTTCAGATCTATTTCTTGAGCTACATCTTTAAAGTCGGTCTTGACAAAAATTCTGTAGGGCTTATCTTTTTGGATTTCAATTTCTCTAAACTGCAACCAATTAATTTTGTTCTTAAATAAACCCCTTTTTTCGTTTGACAATAGCTTGTTCTAAGTTGGATGTACTAAAAAAATTTTTGTTTTCCATCCTATGAACAACTAGAGGATTTTTTTTTTCTGCAGGAGTTCATTACATTGATATAATCTTGCGGAGTGTACAATCGTTGCTGTAGTTTTAAGGCACATTCGATGTCGAAAAACGCAATGTAATCTTGTCAAGTGAAGGATGAACATTAAGAACAGCTTTCAACATTAAGATCATCTTAATATTTCTATTCTGCCCTCCGCAGCTATCTGACCATAATATTAGGTGCTTTGTGGAGTTTGTGTCTTCCAAAATATGTTTAAATAAACAGGAACCAACTTCTTGAGCTCCCCGTCCAGCCTCTCCCTCCAACCACACGTAACAGTGGCCCTTATTATTTTTTGCTGTATGTATGCCGAAATTATATAGCCATAGTTGCCTTTTGTAGAAGATGACATTAGTTGATAAGCGTGGAAGTGGAAGGGTTTTTTCTAAGTCAAAACATAGAACTTCAAGGATTTCATCCTCTACCGCCCTTTTTCTGTCAGACTTTAATAGGTTTCTCGCCTCTTGAGCTAAATTCAAATGCTTGTCTTTTTGAGCTATATACTGGATTTGCTCTTCGTTGGTCCCAGTAGTCTTTAATACTTCGAGTTTATCGCATGTATTGCACGTGTCCTTTTTTAATGGCTTCCTTTTCAAATTAAAATAAGTCAAGAATATGTGATTGTATTTCGAAAATGACACAGGAGATTTTGTTTCTTGAGTGTACAGATTATACATAACGGGCAGTGTAGTATCCGATCGTAAATACATGGCGCTTGTTTGTTCCCTTGCATAATGCGATTTATACTTTGGAAATTTTTCAATGTGATCCTTTACCTCTTGAAGTCTTTTGTCTGAAATTTTGTTTTTGCCCCCTCCGATTCCTTTTAAATCTTTTACACCTTCTGGTCTTTTTAAAGTCTTTAGTGCTAAATCTACTTTTCCACTTGAGATTCTAAGGGTTTGTACAAAAAATTGTTTACAAACCACAACTCCACAGATATTGTACTGCCTAGGCCAATCCCTTTCTGTAGATTCTTTCACCCTCTTTCTTTTTACTGGGTATTCTCGCACCATTGCACAAATGAGAGCACGTTGAGCATCGTGTGAACCTACATTGTAAAATTTTTCAAATTCTTCTTTCGCTTTCTCTGAACCAATCTTATCAAGGCATCCACATTTGCATAAAAATTGTCGAAATTCCTTTTTCAGTTTAAGTTTCCCACATTGAGAGAAGTAAGTTTTGTTTTGCACACACTTTAATTTTCTAATATTCCGATTTTGCGACAAAAGTTTTCTTTTTCTACCCTTCCTTGGTCGACCTTGCGATTCAGCGGACGCCTGCAGCATTTCGACATTACCGACATTAACATCATTTTCTAAGTTTTCCATCTCAGCTGAAGTACTTCTATCATTCATTATTTCAACATCTTTATCACATTGAGTGCTACCATCATAAATCTGGCCTAAATTATTGTGGTTTTCAAGAAGTTGGTGATCCACATTTGCTTTCATAGGAATTAAATCCGTATATGTTGGAGCTTCCTACACAACACAGAGAAGAAATTGTTATGAGTAGAAAATAATGTACATAACAAACCTCTAAAAATGTATTGTTCATTAAACCATTGTCCCATGGAAAGTTTGAAGGATGTTCAACAAAAGAAACTTGTGCAGCACCTATTAATGTACTTGTAGACGCCGTTGTCGTATCATTATTTTCAACCTGAGAAAAAGTGATAATTCTTATCTGCATAACTTAAATTTATTACCATCAAAAAAACAACTAAAGCAAACAGTAAATACATAGTGACAGTAAAATTGAATCCGTTTGTTCAGTATTAAAAGTTCAGAACGTACCTGAAAAACTGCATCTGCAGCAAGTTGTAGTATTAAAGCAGTCCTTCGTATCATTAAATTTTGCACTATTAAAAGTCAAATTGTCCACACAAAACAATAAAAGTAATCTATTTCTCCCTCAGTAAACAACAATAACTTATTAAGTAAAAATAACCTCACTCTTATTGAAACATGTGCAGTAGGTAACCAAATGCTTATTTGCATGAGATGGCTAAAGACCACATTCGGTGGTGTTTAGTCACTTATTGCAAAATTCACATATTGATATTTCCTTCACTTTTATATTCACGTCGTTTGATCATGGTTTGTAAAATTATATTAGAAACTTATTCTGTTTGTCGTTTAGGTTTTTCCGCCAAAACTGCTTTAACATAAGTTCCTGATCGGTGATGATTTTTTTACAGCTAGATTATATCGTTATACGATAGATGGCAACATAAACTAACAAATAGCTAAATGGCGCTTGGTCAAGTGATGCATAACGCAGTCCAAGTGTAAATTAGACAAAGTTACGTTAAGAATGCTTATATGTTAATGTTGGTTCTACCAGACAAATTATAGTTAAATCAAACAAACCGCTCACGATGAAATTACCTAAATATGTGGTTGACACTATAATCAAAAGACATTCTTATTGATTTAACAACGAAAACGCTTCAACTGCGGTATCAAATAAATGTACGTGGCAGTTTTAAATAAATATATCAAGGTCTCTGTTGTAGAGTCCCTGTGCGTGTGCTACTTTACTACTAAAGCGAAAGTGTCTCGTGGCATTTCCGAAGGTTTCCTGTAAATTTTAACTCACTGTGTTGGCTAGTTTAGGAGCCTACACGAAATATCAATGTTGTTCTTATAGATAATATGGGTAATAAGGAGACGGTAAACAAAGGAACATAGGATGGGGATGGTACCGATCTACTTGATATTTCGTGATGTTTACAAGATGATGTTAAGTTAATTATCCATGTGGTACTGTAGTATTTCAAGACTCTCAGGATATTCGTATGCCGGGTATTGGGGTATATTTTACCATACAGCATCGTGTTAACTGCACTTTCTTGTGTTAAATCTGCTAGCAGAACTATAATGTAATTATAACGCACATGTCAGGCTGTCCCTTCTTTTTACCATAATTCAGGGTACGCTTAACATGATTATTGCTAACTTTACCATCGTTTTTTCTCAGTGAATTCTCGCTTTAATACATACTTGTTGTTTTTACTGGGTCGTCTTAACCGTTTAAAACCTACAAATGAAGTAGGTAGTGAACAAAGTAAATTAATTACTCAATCTATTCCTAGTTTCGCAGACATAGACATTAATTAAAAAGAGATTCTAAATAAAGTAATTGATAAACTAAAATAATATCTGGTCCGGCATTAGGACCAGACTTCGGTGACTAAAAAGGATTCCTATCCACTCCCTGTTCTTAATTGTATTTTAGACAGACTCAAATATGCACAATTCCTGTCGTCAATCGATCTAAAACAAACTTTTTATCAAGTACCGCTTCATCCCGATTCTCATGAAAAAACTGCATTTGCTATACCCCGACGTGGTATGATTGTGTATATAGTTATGCCTTTTGATATAACAAACGCTCCAGCTGCACAACAGCCACTTTTGGTCCACTTTTAGGAAAAAAAGTATTTTGTTATCTAGATGACATTGTTGTGGACAATTTCTATAAGAAAGTGTTGAAGTGCGTGGAAGAAAATACCCCCATTGGACGATAGAAAATAACCGATTATTTAAGTACGTTGCTAATAGATACAATATTACTTCTAATTTAATTGAACAGAAAGAATTGGTTCCAAAATCTCAAAGAAAAACTATCCTAGGCATTTTTAAAACACTACCAAAAGTAAACCAGCGGTAATACTGGCCTTAAATGAAAACAGACGTTACTCGACATATACGAAACTGCGAGAATTGTGCTTCTGTAATAGTATTACAAGCCATCAGACCAGGATGTATGGAAAAACAAACGAAAATAGCGCACCAATTCCAATATATTTCAGTGGACATAATAGGCCCTTTCCGCGTTGAGTGGTTTTCAAAGCTTGTTTCAGTAAGAGCGGTCCGTAAAGCCAACTCTAAAAAGTTCTTGAATTACTAGAAAACGATATTTTTTTATTTATGGAGTGAAACAAGTCTATATGATAGATAATGGGCCCAATTAAAAAAATGAATGAAAAGCTACGGCGTATCATATCTCTGGTACAATGCTGGATACCACCCGCAAGTTAATTTTTGTGGTAAGAGTGATAGAGTGATCGGAAATGCCATTAAGATTAATTAAGGTGAATTAAGATGAATTAAGATGAATTAAGAAGAATTAAGATGAATTAAGATGAATTAAGATAAATTAAGATGAATTAAGGTGAATTAAGATGAATTAAGATGAATTAAGATGAATTAAGATGAACTAAGGTGAATTAAGATGAATTAAGATGAACTAAGATGAATTAAGATGAATTCAGATGAATGAAGATGAATTATGATGAAATAAGATGAGTTAAGTCTAACTG
Organism: Vesta saturnalis; assembly: GCA_036346205.1. Lineage (NCBI taxonomy): Eukaryota > Metazoa > Arthropoda > Insecta > Coleoptera > Lampyridae > Vesta > Vesta saturnalis. Next base: position 309,227 of record JARFJB010001914.1, on the reverse strand, counting down.
AGATGAACTAAGATGAATTAAAATGAATTAAGATGAATTAATATAACTTAACTAGATGGTCCCGCTAACAAGGGGACTAAGAATCTGAGACATGTTTGAGTCCTAAGGGTGTATTATGAGATACGGGCCCCATGGTACTTCAAATTCCACGCTACATCAGTTAAATATATTTTTATGATATACTACAGAAGATATTGGTTAATTTAAAAAAAACACTAGATGACGTCACAAACAATCAGGGGAACCGACAATGGGCAGAGACATAAGAAAAAGTTTCAGAGGCCAATACTTGTTTTACGAGATAGTATGCAGGCCCCTTATTAGAACAATATTTCAAATTTTGCGTTTTCCCGCCATAGTGAAGAGCCGACAAGTGGGTATGACGTGAGAACAAGTTCCGGAGGCCTATAGTTGTCTTATGAGGTAGTCTGCGGGCCCCCTTATTAGAATACTATTTCAAATTTCTAGTTTTCCCGCCATAATACGCAAGGGGGTCGACAAGGAGGCGAAGACTCGACGAGGGGTGAAGCCTATAGAACAAGTTCCGGAGTCTTGTACCTGTTTTATGAGATGGTATTGGTGCTCTCTTTATTATAATACTATTTCAAATTTCCAGCTTTCCTCCATAACAAAACAATTGGACCCGACGAGTGGACGAAGATCCGATAATAGGCGAATGCGCGAGAACAAGTTCCGGAATCCTAAACCTGTCTTATGAGATAGTATGAGGATCCCCTTAGTACAACACTATTTCAATTCTAGTGATCCCGCCATAATAAATACAAAAATGGCCGCCCAAAAAAGATGCCCGACAATCCATGGCCACAAAATGGCCGATGGCCGACAAGCCACATCCATAAAACTGCCGCCGTAGCAACACCCACTCTTTCCCCATACGCCTCCCACCACTCCTTCCCCCACTAGTTTTACTTATGACATCATAATAAAAATAGGTGATGGGGGGAAAGTGAGACCCTTCAACTATTATTAGTACCAAGATCAGAATCAACAAAATGTAATTTACACACGAAAATTATTGTACTGTATTGCATGTCAGTATAATATTTGAAGTCCTTGCTTTGACACAACCTCGTCCATTTTCAAAACGGTTCCAGATTTTTGTCGGGATTAGGAAACCTGTGCCTACTTAATAAACTTATCTACGTCCTGCCGGGGGTTTAATTGAAGTTTTCATAGGACGAGTCTACTTTTCACCCTTTCTGGGGATTTAACAACATTATGTTGTGCATCGTTTGTCAGGAGTGACAGATTTACGTATTCATCAAAAAAGGTACTATTGTTTAATGGCAGTGCTGTTCCTTATATATTCAGAGCTAGATTCTTGTGCAAAATTAACTTTTTGACACGTCCAGCATACGTGTGTGTGCGTGCGTGCGACCGCGCGTGTGTGCATGTTCGTGGGTGTGTAGGCTTGCCTGTGTGTGTGCTTTTGTATGCGCGTGCGCGCGTGTTTGTGCATGTAAGTGCATGTGCACGTATGTGAGTGTATGTGTATGTTTGAATCAGAGTGTATGAGCGTGTGTGTGTGTGTGTGTGTGTGTGTGTGTGTGTGTGTGTGTGTGTGTGTGCATGCGTACGAGAGTATGCGCGTGTGTTTACATGTATTTACGTGTGTGTGTCTGCGTGTATGTGTGCGTTCGTAGGCTCCTATTCGTAGGGCTGTGTGTTGTGTGTGTGTGTGTGTGTGTGTGTGTGTGTGCATTTGTGTGCGTGCGTACGCGTGTATGTGCGTAGGTGTGCGTGAGTGTACGTGTGCGTGCATGTGTGTGCGTGGACGTTTATGTACGTATGCGTACATATGTGTGTATGCGCGTATGGGTACGTGAGTGTACGTGAGCGTGTGTTCATTGTGCGTATTTTTGGACGTCCGTGCGCCTATGTGTGCATGTATTAGCCTGTGTATGTGTGTGTGTGTGTGTGTGTGTGTGTGTGTGTTTGTGTGTGTGTGTGTGTGTGTGTGTGCGTATGTAATGTGAGTCTGTGTCTGTGCCTGAACCTTCGTTCGCGTCTGCGTCTATTGCTGCGTTCTTTGAGCGTCGTGCGCGTATAAGCGGAGTGTTTGATTGTTGTGTGTGTGTTGTGTGCGCGTATGCAAGTGTGATGCTGCGTTAGTGATTGCAGGTATGAGCATGTGGGTGTTTGTAGTGTGTAGTGTGTATATTATATATATTTATATATTTATATATATATATATATATATATATATATATATATATATATATATATATTTTCTTGTGTAAATGAATTGTAGTTGCAACTTAAAAACGTTGGAACACCCTATATCTGGCTTCAACTTTGAATTTTTATGTCAGATATTTCCATTATTTGTCAAATGTGATAATTTTGAAAAACGTCGTTAATTCCCCAATAAACTAGTCTAAGAAAAAATGATTAAAACCTGAAACAATTAGATAGCTGTTCAATCGGATATAATGTTCAGAACTCTTGAATGTTGTACAGGGTACTCATAATATTATGTTATTTCACGAGTACACGTAGACCCCCATTGCCACTGTTATTAGAAGTGGAACACCGTATATTTTATTTATTAAACATATTGCCATATTCATTCCCTTTCAAACTACTATAGGATTCCCTATGCCTAAATGTTGAACTTTTAATGTAATTTACGAATTTTACAAAATTATACATATTTGTTTTCTCTAAAATCTTAATTTAATCTAGGAAGCGGTGATTGTTTTATGACAAACTAAGTAAATCTGGAATTACGCTGTCACTTTGTTGATTTTAAATGGCGAATTCCTTGAGGATGGACTGGTTGACTGAAAGTATTCGGCAAGAATAAATTAATTCACACACTTAAGTACTTGAATACTTCTATCGTAGAAGTGTGTGTACGCTTCGGTAACAACCGCTTGTTTTTTAAACGATTTACTAATAAAAGTAAATAAAATATAATCGAGATATCTTCAAATAAAATCGCAAATTGCACTAGCATTAAGAATAGAAATAATCAATCAATAAAGTAAGTGTTCAATACGGTGTCCATTTCGCTCAATGCAACACCTTATTTGATCCTCAAGAGATTTTCTAACATTATGCATCATGTTTCGTTTTGTGTCATATTAATTCCCTTTCAAAATACTATAGCATTCACTATACCTAAATGTTTTTTTACGAATTTTGCGAAACTATACATAATAATTTTCTCTAAGATCATAATTTAATCTAGGTAGCGGTGGTTGTTTTATGGCAAGGTGTTTAATATAGGTAAATCGAGAATTCTGCTGTCACTTCTTGAAACTTCTTTATTAATTGTCACATCACTTAATATTCGTACCTCCTAAAATAAAGCAATAATATTCACTTCAAGAAAGAATTGATATGATTCTAGTAATTGGAGAATGTTACGAAAACCGTCTCTTAGCATCGAGAGTTTATGCTGGAAAATATCCTGATAGGGAACATCCCAGAGAGGAAGTATTTGAACTTTTGCAGGTAATGTTGCTTACAAAAAGATAACTCCGACTAAACCAGTAACTAACAATGAAAACAATGAATTTGATGTATTACACTCTGTAATTGAAAACTCAAATACAAGTACAAGACCAATTGCGAATGAAACATATATAGGTAACAGCAGTATATGGAGAACCCCCTTAAGAAACGTACATATCACCCATTTCACATACAGATGCCACACCACTTATACGGAACGGATTTCATAGGAGTATACAATTTTGCTTATGGGAAATGGATTGCGTAGGTCCTAGGAGAAGATAATGATTTTTTAAATGTTCTATTTACTGACGAAACAATAGTTCATAATACCGGTTTAGTATACAGACATAATTTTCATTATTATGACACTGGAAATAATCACTTGTTTCATACCGTCAAACATCAAAATCGTTGGAGTGTTAACGTTTAGGGGGGAACTATGGGCGATTTTGTTATTGAACCTTATTTCATTGATGGAATTTTAAATGGTCGAAAGCTTTTAAAATAAATAAAAAAGAGTTTTCCGTCATATTCCACTTAACAGCCGGTAAAGATGGTGGCTTCAGTTAGATGGCGCACCTACTCATTATAGACGTAGAGTGAGAAATTATTTGAATAGGAAGTTCCCAGATAAATGGATAAGAAGGTTTGGTTTTGCCGAGCCGCCCCCGAGATCCAAAGAATTAACCCCTATGGACTTTTTTAACAGGGGTTACATCAAGGATATTGTTTATAATACCCACGACTGCAGAAAATATAAGGCTGCGAATAACAAATTCGTTTGCATCGACTACTCGTAGCTGCGTAATTTTAGAAGATCTCATGTTGACCGAATAAAGATAATAATAAAAACAGTAATTGAACAAAATGGGAGTCATATTGAACACTTACTTTATTGATTAATTATTTAGTGCAATTTGTCAATTTATCTGTGAATATCAAGATTAGCTTTACTTATTTTTAATATTAAATCGTCTCACAATTAATTTTATTTACAAAATTAACAGGCATATCTATGCATGTGTATATGTTAGTGTCTGTATCTGTTTTCTGTGTCTGTGTCTGTGTCTGAGACTGTATCTGTATCTGTATCTGTGTCTGTGTTTGTGTCTGTGTCTGTGTCGGTGTCTGTGTCTATTTCTGTGCCTGTGTCTGTGTCTGTGTCTGTGTCTGTGTCTGTGTCTGTGTCTGTGTCTGTGTCTATATCTATGTTTGTGTCAGTGTCTGAGCCTGTGACTGTGACTGTGACTGTGTCTGTGTCTGTGTCTGTGTCTGTGTCTGTGTCTGTGTCTGTACCTGTGTCTGTGTCTGTGTCTGTGTCTGTGTCTGCCTGTGAGTGTGTCTGTGTCTGTGTCTGAGCCTGAGCCTGAGCCTGCGTCTGAAACGTCTGACGAATGTGAGACTTGACGTCTGCTGTCATGCGTGTGCGTGTGCGTTCTGCGATCTGCAGTCTGCGTCTTTTTGCGTCTTAACGTCTACGTCAGGGTCTGCGAATACTGCGTCTGCGTGTGAGACTGCGTCTGCGTCTGCGTGTGCGTGTGCGTCTGCGTCTGCGTCTGCGTCTGCGTCTGCGTCTTCGTCTACGTCAGGGTCTGCGTCTGCGTCTGCGTCGAGCGTCTGCGTCATGCGTCTGCGTCTGCGTCTGCGTCTGCGTCTGCGTCTGCGTCTGTCTGTCTGCGTCTGCGTCTGCGTCTGCGTCTGCGTCTGCGTCTGCGTCTGCGTCTGGTCTGCGTCTGGTCTGCGTCTGCGTCTGTACTGCGTCTGTGTCTGCGTCTGCGTCTGCGTCTGGTCTGCGTCTGTGGTGTGCGTGCTAGTCGTCTGTCGTCTGAGTCTGACCTGAGCTGCGTCTGCGTCTGCGTACTGCGTCTGCGTCGTGCGTTGCGTGCGTCTGCGTCTGCGTCTGCGTCTGCGTCTTCGTCTACGTCGGGTCTGCGTCTGCGTTGTGTAGTGCGTCTGCGTGTCGTCTGCGTCTGCGTCTGCGTCTGCGTCTGCGTCTGCGTCTGCGTCTGCGTTGCGTCTGCGTCTGCGTCTGCGTCTGCGTCTGCGTCTGCGTCTGGTGCGTCTGCGTCTGCGTCTGCGTCTGCGTCTGCGTCTGCGTCTGCGTCTGCGTCTGCGTCTGCGTCTGCGTCTGCGTCTGCGTCTGCGTCTGCGTCTGCGTCTGCGTCTGCGTCTGCGTCTGCGTCTGCGTCTGCGTCTGCGTCTGCGTCTGCGTCTGCGTCTTCGTCTGCGTCTGCGTCGGCGTTTGCGTCTGCTTCTGCGTCTGCGTGTGCGTGTCCGTGTGCGTGTGCGTGTATGTGTGCGTGCGCGCGCTGCGTGTGGTGGTTGCGCTGTGCGCGTGCGTGTGCGTGTGCGTGCGTGTGCGTGTGCGTGTGCGTGTGCGTGTGCGTTGCTTCGTGCGTCTGCGTCTACGTCTGTCTGCGTCTGCTCTGCGTCTGCGTCTGCGTTGCGTCTGCGTCTGCGTCTGCGTCTGCGTCTGCGTCTGCGTCTGCGTCGTGCGTTGCGTCTGCGTCTGCGTTGCGTTGCGTGTGCGTCGTGCGTGTGCGTGCGTCGCGTGTGCGTCTGCGTCTGCGTGCTGCGTTGCGTCTGCGTCTGCGTCGCGTCTGCGTGTGCGTGTGCGTGTGCGTCTGCGTGCTGCGTCTGCGTGTGCGTGCGTGCGTCTGCGTTGCGTCTGCGTCGTGCGTCTGCGTGTGCGTTGCGTCTGCTGTCGTGCGTCTGCGTCTGCGTCTGCGTCTGCGTCTGGCCGTCTGCGTCTGCGTCTGCGCGTCCGCTCCGCGTCTGCGTTGCGTCTGCGTCTACGTCTGCGTCTGCGTCTGGCGTTGCGTCTGCTTCTGCGTCTGCGTCTGCGTGTCCGTGTGCGTGTGCGTTATGTCGTGCTGCGCGCGTCGCGTCTGTCGGGTCTGCGTGTGCGCGTGCGTGCGTGTGCGTGCGTGTGCGTGTGCGTGTGCGTGCGTGCGTGTGCGTGTCGGTGTCGTGTGCGTGCGTGTGCGTGTGTTGCGTGCGGCGCGTGCGTGTAGGTGTGGTGCGTGTGCGCGTGCGTTGTGCGTGTGCGTGTGCGTGTGCGTGTGCGTGTGCGTTGCGTGTGCGTGTTGCGTGCGTTGCGTCGTGCGTCTGCGTTTGCGTCTGCATCTGCGTCTGTCGTCTGCGTCTGCGTCTGCGTCTACGTCTGCGTCTGCGTCGGCGTCTGGGTCTGCTTCTGCGTCTGCGTGTGCGTGTCCGTTGCGTGTGCGTGTATGTGTGCGTGTGCGCGCGCGTGCGTTGGTGTGCGTGTGCGCGTGCGTGTGCGTGTGCGTGTGCGTGTGCGTGTCGCGTGCGTTGCGTGTGCGTGTGCGTGTGCGTGTGCGTGTGGTCGTATGTGCGTGCGCGGCGTGCGTGTGGTGTGCGTGCGTGCGCGTGTGCGTGTGCTTGTGCGTGCGTGTGCGTGTGCGTGTGCGTGTCGTGTGCGTGCGTTGCGTTGCGTGTGCGTGTGCGTGTGCGTCTGCGTCTCTGCGTCTGCGTCTGCGTCGTGCTGTCTGCGTCTGCGTCTGCGTCTTACGTCTGCGTCTGCGTCGGCGTCTGGGTCTGCTGTCTGCGTCTGCGTGTGCGTGTCCGTGTGCGTTGTTGCGTGTTGCGTGTGCGCTGCGTGCTGGTGTGCGTGTGCGTGTGCGCGTGCGTGTGCGTGTGCGTGTGCGTGTCGTGTGCGCGTGCGTTGCGTGTGCGTGTGCGTGGCGTGTGCGTGCGTGTGCGTGTGCGTGCTGTTTGCGTCGTGCGTCTGCGTCTGCGTCTGCGTCTGCGTCTGCGTCCGCGTCTGCGTCTGCGTCTGCGTCTGCGTCTGCGTCTGCGTCGTGCGTCGCGTCCGCGTCTGCGTCTGCGCGTGCGTGTCGTGCGCGTGCGTGTGCGTGTGCGTGCTGCGTCGCGTGTGCGTGTTGCGTTGCGTGTGCGTGTGCGTCTGCGTCTGCGTCTGCGTCTGCGTCTGCGTCTGCGTCTGCGTCTGCGTCTGCGTCTGCGTCTGCGTCTGCGTCTGCGTCTGCGTTGCGTCTGCGTCGCGTCTGCGTCTGCTTCTGCGTCTGCGTGTGCGTGCTCCGTGTGCGTGTGCGTGTATGTGCGTGCGTCGCGCGTGCGTGCGTCGTCGGCTGCGTGTGCGCGTGCGTGTGCGTGTGCGTGCGTGCGTGTGCGTGTGCGTGTGTGTGCGTGTGCGTTGCGTTGCTTGCGTGCGTCTGCGTCTGCGTCTGCGTCGCGTCTGCGTCCGTCTGCGTCTGCGTCTTGCGTCTTCTCTGCGTCTGGTCTGCTCGCGTCTGCGTCCTGCGTGTGCGTGTGGTGTGCGTCGTGCGTGTGCGTGCGTGTGCGTGTGCGTGTGCGTGTGCGTGCTGCGTCGCGTGTCGTCGTGCGTGGTGCATGTGCGTGCGTCTGCGTTGCGTCTGCGTTGCGTGCGTGCGTCGTGCGTATGCGTGCGTGCGTGTGCGTTGCGTGTGCGTGTGCGTGCTGCGTGTGCGTGCGTTGCTTGCGTGCTGCGTCTGCGTCTGCGTCTGCGTCTGCGTCTGCGTCTGCGTCGTCGTGCGTCTGCGTTGCGTCTGCGTCTGCGTCTGCGTCTGCGTGCGTTGCGTCTGCTGTCTGCGTCTGCGTCGTGCGTGTCGTGTCGTGCGTGTGCGTCTGCGTCGCGTTGCGTCTGCGTGCTCGTGCGTCTGCGTCTGCGTGTGCGTGTCGTGCGTCTGCGTGTGCGTGTGCGTGCGTCCGTGCGTGTGCGTGCTGCGTCGTGCGTGTGCTGTCGTGCTGCTGGTCGTGCGTGTGCGTGTGTGCGTGTGCGCGTGCGTGTGCTGTGCGTGTGCGTGTGCGTGTGTCGTGTGTGCGTGTGCTGTGCGTCTGCGTTGCGTCTGCATCTGCGTCTGTGTCTGCGTCTGCGTCTGCGTCTACGTCTGCGTCTGCGTCGTGCGTCTGGTCTGCTTCTGCGTCTGCGTGTGCGTGTCCGTGTGCGTGTGCGTGTATGTGTGCGTGTGCGCGCGCGTGCGTGTGTGTGTGTGCGTGCTGCGCGTGCGTGTGCGTGTGCGTGCGTGTGCGTGTGCGTCGTGCGTATGCGTGTGCGTGTGCGTGTGCGTGTGTGCGTGTGCGTATGCGCTTGTTTGCGCGTGCGTCTGCGTCTACGTCTGCGTCCGCGTCTGCGTCGCATCCGCGTCTGCGATTGGGTCTGCTTCTGCGTCTGCGTCTGTCTGCGTCTGCGTCCGCGTGCTCGCGCGTGCGTGTGTGCGTGCGTGCGTGTGCGTGTGCGTGTGCGTCCGCGTGTGCGTGTGCGTTGCGTGTGCGTGTGCGTGTGCGTGTGCGTGTGCGTGTGCGTGTGCGTGTGCGTGTGCGTGTGCGTGTGCGTGTGTGTGCTTGTGCGTATGCGCTTGCTTGCGCGTGCGTCTGCGTCTACGTCTGCGTCCGCGTCCGCGTCCGCATCCGCGTCTGCGATTGCGTCTGCGTCTGCGTCTGCGTCTGTGTCTGCGTCCGCGTCCGCGTCCGCGTCGCGTGTGCGCGTGCGTGTGCGTCGCGTGTGCGTCGCGTGTGCGTGCGTGTGCGTCCGCGTGTGCGTGTGCGTGAGTGTGCGTGCGGTGCGATGCGTGTGCGTGTGCTTGTGCGTGTGCGTGGTGTGCGTGTGCGTGTGCGTGCGTGTGCGTGTGCGTGTGCGTGCGTGTGCGTGCGTCTGTCTCGTCGTCTGCGTCTGCGTCTGCGTGTGGCTGCGTCTGCGTGTGCGTTGCGTCTGCGTCTGCGTCTGCGTCTGCGTCTGCGTCTGCGTCTGCGTCTGCGTCTGCGTCTGCGTCTGCGCCTGCGTCTGCGACTGCGTCTGCGTCTGCGTCTGCGTCTGCCTCTGCGTCTGCGTCTGAGTATGCGTCTGCGTCTGCGTCTGCGTCTGCGTCTGCTTCTGCGTCTGCGACTGCGTCTGCGTCTGCGTCTGCGACTTCGTTTGCGTCTGCGTCTGCGCATGCGCCTGCGTCTGCGTCAGCGTCTGCGTCTGCGTCTGCGTCTGCGTCTGCGTCTGCGTCTGCGTCTGCGTCTGCGTCTGCGTCTGCGTCTGCGTCTGCGTCTGCGTCTGCGTCTGCGTCTGCGTCTGCGTCTGCGTCTGCGTCTGCGTCTGCGTCTGCGTCTGCGTCTGCGTCTGCGTCTGCGTCTGCGTCTGCGTCTGCGTCTGCGTCTGCGTCTGCGTCTGCGTCTGCGTCTGCGTCTCGTCTGCGTCTGCGTCTGCGTCTGCGTCTGAGTCTGAGTCTGCGTCTGCGTCTGCGTCTGCGTCTGCGTCTGCGTCTGCGTCTGCGTCTGCGTCTGCGTCTGCGTCTGCGTCTGCGTCTGCGTCTGCGTCTGCGTCTGCGTCTGCGTCTGCGTCTGCGTCTGCGTCTGCGTCTGCGTCTGCGTCTGCGTCTGCGTCTACGTCTGCGACTGCGTCTGCGTCTGCGTCTGCGTCTGCGTCTGCGTCTTCGTCTTCGTCTGCGCCCAATTAATTTTTGCCGCGTGTTTACCGGTGTTTTAAAAACTGACGCTTTCATATAGCCCCACAGAAAAAAATCGCATGGTGTAAGGTCTGGTGAGCGAGGAGGCCACGCAACTGGCCCATTTCGTGCAAAAAAGTATAATCCAAGAACTCCCGCACTTCTCGTCTAAAATGAGGAGGTGCATAGAACAGACAGCAGCAACAATTAAAACAAAACGAATTTCGTTATCACGCGCTGTCACCGAACAGTGGTTACATCGCGCACAGCGTTGTGTAGAACAGAATGGTGACAACATTGAACATGTCATTTGAAATAGAACTTGACTGCTTATTCCTTTAAAACGAAATATCACTTTTATTTTTGAGGTAATTAAAAAATGTTATTTGAAAAAGTTGTTTATTTTAATTAGTTCTGTACACAGTTTAAAAAAAAGCATCAACTTAAAAATCACCGTGTATAATACTTCTAGTATGTACAACATACATATAGCTACTTTCGTTTCCACGACAAGTTCATATATGCATACCAATACTTTCTTTGAACACCTCGGGAACTATATCTACCTCCATTGCATTTGCACTTCCTGACCAGTTCTTGTAGCAGATACGCCCAGGAATATCTTTTTTCATATTATCATGTTTAGTGCAAATAAGACAAAATGTGTTTCTTACACTAAGAAAAAGAATTTTTTGAGAGTGAAATCCCACTATACAAGTCTAAAACTTCATTGTGCCAGCGAATCACAACCTAAATTGTATTCATTTTCACACTTACAACATCTGATAATGAACTGTAGTTACATTTATAAGAACGCTTCGCCCAAGACCCATCAACAACTATAGTCAGCAGTGGAATACCTTGGCTGTCAACGCTACCTCTTTGAATGGCAATGTCTTTTTCAATCCGTACATCCTCTTCCATTTCTTCTGTAGCAACATCTCGTATATTATCATGGATATTTTTTTGTAAAGCAAAATAAGTAGCGATTGACATAGTGGGCATATTCAGTAAAGCGCACCTCTCTTCCATTTTAGAAAAACTTTGATCCGTGCAAATGTTTCTAAAACCTGAACAATACACTCAACATTACAAAATTCACATCTATCAAAGTATAAAGTTGATAATACCATAGCATCATTTACAGACATATCTTCACTACTACTGTTTTTGTCTCATTCTATAGTTTCTTGTCTTTGTCACATGGAACATTGGAGAAGCAAAGAAGTGTTGAATCCTTTTGGAAGCTCCTTGACGAAGGTCATGTTTGTTGCCGAGCAACCAAACTTGTCATGGTCTCCAAAGTGTTTCAGTTGCTCTACCAAGTACTTTACATCAAAGAGACGCCTACCTTCCATAGGAAACGTTTCTATTAGTTGCTCATTTTCACTAAAAATTCAATAGTTTAAATCACATAATCGTATCGAATATTATAGATAAAGTGCGATACCGAGACAAATTATATGGTTAGTTTTACTTTCTAGTAACAAGGAGAAGAATAACTCAAAACTTCAGTTCAGTTTTCCTATACTTATAGAAGCTTGAGATGCCAATTACTTACTTTTCCGTGTTTTCCAGATATTCAGAATACGACTTTGCCTGAGAAACACTGTCAATATCATGGCTTGAGTAGAGGTCATCATCACTATCATCAGAAGTAATCATTTCAGTACCTGTGCAGCTAAACATAAATTAGGACTAATAAGTAGATACATAATAGGTATATCATTTTTTAATAAGGGAGTACTGTGTGCCATCGAGAAGTTTACTATTTCAAAATCTTTGGATTTTGGCTGTTTATCGTTAGAAGAAAGCCCAAATAGACGTGCTTTTGTGAACAAGGCTTTCCATTGGGAAATCCACTATGTATGTAGGTACAACCTAGCTATCTAACTCGAGTAACTTGTAATAAATATGTACCTATCTTGGAAGGCTATGAACTGAGTTTACATTTGCAGTAGTACTTTCCGGTTCCGGCACACAATCGTCTAGAATTGTTCTTTCTTCGGCAAAAGTTTCTCTAAAAGTTTATTATATTTTATAGGTAAATACAGAATATTCTTTGTAGAAGATGTAATATTCTTACCTTGCCCGCACCCGCAATCGTTTCATACGTTGCCTTATACGTAGACGTTTGTTTCCAAGACGGAAGTGAAACTTATAGTTACCCATTATTTCTACTACCTAACAAAGTGTCCAGTATCACAAAAAAAAGCTAAACACTATTATTAAAATTGTCGTTACCTATACTAAATTATTAAAATAATTATCCTGGAAGAATACTGATACGACTGACTAAACACAAATATTATTTATTTAAAAGTAACAATTGAAAGTGTAAACAGCAATGAATGAATTCGGAGTTCACCCGATCGTATGAAGTCTGAATGCGGTAGTAGTGATGTATTCCCCTCCGTAGTCTCGGCGAGGTTTGACGCGACGATTAATTTTCTTAGAAAAATTACTCAGTCGAGGAATTTATCCGAACAATAAGTTTTTTTTTAATTCCCAAAGGTAATCTCTGAAGCTATGCAGAAAAACAATTTTCGAATTGTCATCATTCTTGAATTACAGCATGTTAAAATTGCTCAATTTAAAGAAGTTTGCAATTTTTTATAAAACTCCCCTGAAGGCGACCACGCAAAAGAAGCCTTTATAGCTCTACAGTACCTTTTTCTTCATGTGTAGATAAAAAATCATGTTGAAATAGCTATAAATAAAGGAGGAATTTGTCGAAGTCAAAGATATTGTTTTCGACATAAACACACGGCTAAAATCTCGCCTTAAGAGAAATGTTTCTTAATCGTTTATCAATTAAAGATCTAGCAAAGTTAAAAGAAATCTATCAGGAAAACATTGTAATAAGTACTTAAATCCTGTAATTGTTATGACACCGTGAAACCAAAATGTGTACGTTTAATCATGCTTTAATATTAACTTTACATATTAAGTGATTGCAATGTTGTAGTTACTCCCTTCGATATCATAAGTTGCAGTCCATTATTTTATGCCTGATTTTTAGTAGATTTATTCTCGTCTAACATTTTCTGTAGGTTGTCTAATTCAGTAAGGCAACCACAAAAAAGTTCAATGTGCTAATGGTAATGGTGTTCTGCTACAGTATAAAAATCTCAGTGGAGAAAAATTTAAACTCAATGTTGACAGTAGGTTATGGGGTCGCCCCTGCTTGAGTGTGGGTCTGGTGTATAAAGTCTTACGCGAAGTATGTATTTGCAGAAATGTAATTATATCTCGTAAAGAAAACAAACATTTGGTATTGGATGTTGTTTTAGGCTTTTAACTTACCAATACATGTACTTAAAAAGCAAGCTATAAATATTATATCTGGCAATTATAAATAAATTAAAACTGTGAAGCTCGCTTTTAACTATTAACTTTAATTATTTTTCACATAGTTGTAAAACAGTTTCCTTTTGGAATTGTACACAACAAAATAGTAGCGTTAATTACAGTTTTATTATAAAACTTGATGGCAGTTTTTGCTCTCTTTACATTAAGTTTACTTTCGTAAAATCATGGAATGTTAAATATCAGCAAGCATAATATGATACCCCTTTGACATACAATTAATTTTCTAAAAGAACACTTCACATTTTTACTAGAAAAGCGTTTTTCTCGGTCCATCAATTAAGTTGATCCCTGTATTCCATTTCATTACTAATGGTCTTAGGATTAGAACTGCAAGAACGAAAAACGGATTTTGCATTCGCGGTATTCTACCTTTTAAACCGATGAACTAGCACTATAGAAATAATTTGTCGTCGAATATTTGTTTCAAAAATAATCTGACCTAGAAACTTTAGTTCAGATCAAACATTGGTAATATGGTAACTATCACAAAATGGATTAGTTTTATTTTAATACTGGGTACACTTCTAAATCCTCTTGGAGTAATAATTTTTTAGTAATATAATTTATAAGGTATATTACGTTGCATGAAAGAACTTTGCGATTAGTGTATATTCCTAATAAAAGAGATTTTGGTTGTGTTAAACTTTATCATTATGGATAAAATTATATTGTACTTCATATCAGTGATATTAATTATGGAATTCCAGGAAGCAATATTAAAGATTACAAATTTAATTTTATGCTAATTTCTTAGTCACTGCTAGATGTCATATTTTAGATGTAATACATTGAAATATAATATATATATATATATAATATATATATATATATATATATATATATATATATATATATATATATATATATATATATATATATATATATATATATATATATATATATATATATATATATATATATATATATATGCTCATACCTATATTTCAATAATTAAAATTTTCTTATATTTACAACAGAACGAATGAAAGACCTTAAATGAAGGTATATTTCAATACAACTCAAAAAAGGGTTGTTACATGATAAAATCTCTTCTTCTCTGATACATATTATTATCACAATAATACACTTCATCTTCAAATGTCAAAAATTAGACCTAATGTTTCGTGTCCCCGTTTGCTTCTATTTAAGTGGAAATAAAAGTGGCTTTACTGACGCTGAGACAAAGTAAGTTTATTTTACACAATTCAAAGAAGACTAATTTTAAGTACGCATTAAATTTACATTGGAAAATCTAAATTTAAATACCGTTTGGAACAAATATTATATTTTGTACGGTTTGGAAGTCACTTTGTAGGCTCAGCTTTTCTTACTTACCTAACTTCGTTCCACAATCAAACAAACACATTTGTCGCAAAAGGTTACACTTCTAAGCCCAATGGGATAACATACTATTCATTTCAGTTTTGCAAGAAAATCTTTAACAAGTTGTATACGGAAAATTAATTAACTTGTTAACACAGTTACTCCTAATTAAGCCAGCTAGGCAATAAGCTTAACCGTTGGCCCGTTTCCTTAAACAAATTGGTGTGTAAATTATGATATTAGGTGTCTAGGATCCCCAATACCGAGAAAAAAATTGATTTTTCAAAGAATTTGGTGTCTAAATAGCGGTTTTGAAGATGAAACGCAACGAATACCACAAAACTAAACAATTTTGTTCATGATCGTCGAAACAAAAAGTTTTGCCGTTTTACTAAAAGTTATAGTATAAATACCAATTTATGGACTAAAATTGATGTATAAACAAGCGTTTTGGTTAGTAAAACTGAGAAACACCGGAAAACCACAAAAATTAGACATCGATGGTATGGGTTTGACCGTTTTTGTAACGAAATGGTTCATAAATGCTTATTGAACTACAATGTAATGAATAATAATCCCATTAATAATGGAGCATAAATCACGATTTTCACATCCCTAGGTGCTCAAGTGAATCGCATTAAATTTCTTACTGGACAACGATACACTGCTTTGCGACATTTTTCCTACAAAATTGGTGCCTGAATAACGATTTTGACGTCTCTTGGTAAAAATCCCTGCGGTCAAGGCAATTTACCTTTTGCAAAACTATGCAATACTTTGCGGACCTTTTACAACTAAATTCGTGCATAAATCACGATTTAAAAACTTTAGCCGAAATTTGAAATGAAATGTTTATAAAATTTACTTATAAGCCGTTGACAAAATGCATTGGTATGTTTTTCCAATAACATTGGAGAAGATATAACGACTTTGATATCTCTTGGCCAAAATCCACGTTGTCAAGGAAAACGCTGTATATTCACTTGTTCTTCTGTATGTTACAAGAAATATGCAATTGTAAGTAAAATAAATTGTAACTAAAATGTAAGTAACAAATACAATATTGTGCATGGATTTCCCGCTGTGGGTGGGTTTTCAATGCAGGCATGTTCGTGAATGTGTTGTCTAGGAATAGCAGTTTTATAGCGATTCCATTGCAAATTTTATAGAGGGCGTGCGGCAATTTCAATGATCTAGAAATTTATCCAGCTCTTGCTTGCTGTTTCGCCCAACTACAAAGGTATCGTCTACGTATTTAAACCACATCTCCGGTTTTTTTTTGTGAATTCGGGTATCGTTTGTTCTACGAATTCTTCCATGTTCCATGCTCGCTTTTGCTGATAACGAGGAACACATCGCCATCCCAAATCTTGTTAGAATTTGTCTTCTACTTGATTGTATTTTATTCTTACGCATATTATCTGAGATTCCATTTTTATGTTTGCCAAGAGTTACGTGGGTTAATCTTCACGATTTACCTTTTCCCAGCTTGTCTCTTATCATAGTCAGTTGCATTTGAAAATACAATCACAATGTCTAACTTTATGATTATTTCTTAAGCTTAGTTTTCTGGTAGTTGAAGTACTCTCCCTTATGCTTTGACAGCGTCTGGTATATCCGGAAAGTTCTCGGACTACTATACAACTAAACTCACACATCACTAATGCAAATTTCTGCATTTGTACGTACACTAATCCTCTCTGAAACCAATTGTGTGCTCCAAAAATTCTCCTTGCTATCCATTAGCGCAGTATTTGCTAGGCATCGTAACTCTATTATCCGAAAAGAGAGGAAATCATCAGAAGCTTCTAATCCAACCACCAAAAGATACTTGCAAGCTTCGATATTGTGAGACCACTGTCAAGGCACTAACTACCTCAAGGCACAAGCTGGAAAATGTTGAAACGTTAAACGAACGAAAGCAACTCTCAGTAAACACAATATAGCAACTACTGTCATATGTGCAAAACAAATTCTACTAACAAGGGTTTGGGGATGACTACGGGTGCCCCTCTACCACCCATAGTGAGCGATATACACATGACATGTTTCGTAGCGATATCATAGTTCACGAAAAGCCGAACATGTGTCGTAGATATCTAGACGATACCTTCGTAGTTTAGCAACACAGCTAGCTAAATTGCTATATTATATAAATACCCGTGTACCTTCCATAAAATTGATAATTTAATTGGTGTCTGAATTCTAGATGTAGAGTTGTACACTGTGTCCCATTTTGGTTGAAATTGTAGGGTATCTCGTTTGCGAACAAAGATATAAAGGTGGGGTTTTCGAGACCCGTTCTACTTTTTCGTGAAATGAAAGACGCCACATGCAGAATTGTCATAGTCCTATTAGTATTTTAGATACAGGGTGAAATTCAAAATTTGCACATTCTAAGTACCCCTCGTAACTGCTTTGTCTTGTAATTTATCGATATGGTGAAAAGTTCGTTATATGCAGAATTTTCCGTAGAATTTAGTGGCGTGCATAGTTTTCCCTACAAAAAGTCAGTTTCTTGGCAATAAACCAAAGTTTGGTTTTTTTACTATCTCAAGGCACATGCTGGAAAATGTTGAAACGTTAAACGAACGAAAGCAACTCTTAGTAAACACAATATAGCAACTACTGTCATATGTGGAAAAAACAACATAGTTTCATGTAGAAGACAAGTTCTACCAACAAGGGTTTGGATAACTACGCCCCTCTATCACCCATAGTGGGCGATATATACATGAAATGTTTCGTAGCGATATACGAGTTCACAAAAAACCGAACATGTGGCATAGATACCTAGACGATACCTTCGTAGTTTAGCAACACAGCTAGATAAATTGCTATATCATATAAATACCCGTGTACCTTCCATAAAATTGATAATGTATTTGGTGTCTGAATTCTAGATGTAGAGTTGTACACTGTGTCCCATTTTGGTTGAAATTGTAGGGTATCTCATTTGCGAACAAAGATATAAAGATGGGGTTTTCGCGACCCTTTCTACTTTCTCGTGAAATGAAAGATGCCACATGCAGAATTGTCATTGTCCTATTAGTATTTAAGATACAGGGCGAAATTCAAAATTTGAACATTCTAAGTACCCCTCGTAACTGCTTAGTCTTATAATTTATCGAAATGGTGAAAAGTTCGTTATATACAGAATTTTCCGTAGAATTTAGTGGCGTGCATAGTTTTCCCCACAAAAAGTCAGTTTCTTTGCAGTAAACCAAAGTTTTTTTTTTAATGGAACACCCTGTATATTTTTTATTATATAATAGAGCCTACTCTCAACTTTCTTTTGCATTATTAACCTTAAAAATGAATGCTATTTTAATTTAAAATTTTGATGATATAGTTGGCCATGAAACCTATAAACTCAGTATAAACGCGTATTTTCTTGAATGTCCAAGATATGCTTGTCTATTAAAAAAGGGCTACTAGATTTGTACTGCTTTATTATAATTATAAATATGTAAATACGCGATTATAATAAATTTAATAAATCCAAGATAAATTTGAGTATTCATAAAGGACTACTAGATTCTTACTGCTTTATTATAATTATAAATCTGTAAATACGCGATTATAATATATCTAAGGACTTCTACTCAGAAATGCTAAAAATAATAAAAAAATATGCAAATTAGGTACAATGATTTTTGAAACGTATGCAATTTTTCTTAATTGGGTAAAATGCATCTTACAGCTTCAGAAAAAGACATTAATAGCAATACTTTATATCTAAATTTGTAAGTAGGCTGGGCCTAGTCTGATCTGAACGTAATTGACCTATTAAATCTGATTAAAGTTATTGTGGTGCAACAATCGTATTGTTTAAAAATTATTATTAATTTTATTAAATACATAAATAAAAAGTTTACCGCGCCAACCAACTGCGCCATCAAGGTTCAAGTCCCAACCGATGCAAATTTTGTCTTTATGTATGTAGAACTTATAATAATCGTATTGATTGTTCATTATGCAAAATATGGCAGAAAATCAAAATTTTGAAAGCTTTGAAAAATATGATATGCTGATTTGCTTTGGTCAGAGTGATGAAAACGCCGACGCAGCATGAAATTTGTATTTTAACAGGTAAATGTAGTTTTCTTGGTATTAATTTTGATAATTAAGTAACTTTGCATCTATGTAGGTGTCCAGAACGGAGATAACCTAGTAAAATCACGTTTTATAGATTAAAAAGAAATTTAATTAATTATGGATCATTTTCTAAACCCAGGTCAAAAAAATATAATAAATAAGATCGAGAGAACGATGAGGTTACCGTTTTAGCGAGTGTGGAGGGTAATCCTATAAGTTCTTGTAGAACTATAAAAAGTAGTATTGGAGTTTCGAAAACAAGAATCCAAAGAATACTTCGCCACCATAAATATAAACCATATAAATTTAGGTTGTTCAACATCTACATGTTGGCGACGCTGAACGTAGGTTACAATTGATACTTAAGTATGTTAAATATAGTACGCAATTTGGGAATAAATGTGATATGGTCAGAGGAGGCACATTTTAGCAATTTCGGGTGTTTTAAACAGGCACAATAGCAGATTCTGGTCTGAAGAAAATCAACACCAAATATTCCCCCAAAGACAACAATGTTTCCTGCTTTATATTAGGATCAAAAATCAAATTTTACATTTTCGAAGGGAACTTATTTGCTCCTGGATATTTGGACATTTTATAAATGGTTGTGCTTGAATAGATAGAAAAATAGATGACATTCCTTTAGCTCGCTTGAACCAAATTCATTTCCAACAGGATGGAATCCCTTCTCACAATGCGCAAATTATACATCCGTTTTTGGAAAACAATTGTGGTAATAGTTAGATTGGCACTAATGAGCCGATAAGATAGCCCCCTAGGTCTCCGGACTTGTTAGTCTTAGATTCCTTCTTATGGGATTACTTGCAAAATAAAATATACCAAACTCAATATGATAACGTTGAACGTTTGAGAAATGCAGTTAGAGAAGCTTTCAGACATTTACAAGAACTTCCTCCCATTATTGTGCTTAATGTTATAGAACGAATTGGAAGAGTGTGTGAAGCATGTATAAAACAGAATGGTCATCAGTTCGAACATCTCTTTTAGTAATTCATATCTAGCTTGTAAAGTTGTAGGTATTATGTTTAGTTTTTAATTTTGTGTTTTTGTGTGAAACTTCCTAACCCTTAACCTTATTTTTTATGGCCTATATCATCAAAATTAACGTAACATTCATTTTTGAGGTTAATGATGCAAAAGAATACAAAATTATATTTTTTTAAAGGTAACAGTAACCTCTATTATATAATAAAAACAATGTACAGGGTGTTCCATTTAAAAACTTATGTTTATTGCGAAGAAACTGACTTTTTGTGGGGAATACTATGCAGGGCAAAGTAGTTACGAGGGATACCTCAAATGTGTAAATTTTGAATTTCGCCTTATATGTCAAATACTAATGGGACAATTCTGTTCGTGGCATCTTTCGTTGCACGAAAAAATAGAACAGGGTCGCGAATACCGCATCTTTCTGTCTTTGCTCGCAAACAAGAAACCCTAAAATTTCAACCTAAATGGGTCACAGTGTACAGTGGCAAGCAAAAAAAAACTGGGACAATTAGCGCAGGCGCTCTACGCCTATAGCTCATAATTTGAACAGAAACTGACTTTGCTTCAATTGACATTGGAATTGACAAGAATTTCAGATATGTCAATTTGGCAGCCATTTTTGCTTCATATCACAATTCACACACCTGAAATTTGGGGTGTGTCAATTTGTCAATTTTCTGTTTCGCTAACTAAACAGTGTTCTTGATAACAGTTAGCTCATACGTAATTGCTAGTATGCCATCTTCCAAACGTTTAGTTATGACCGCCTTTTGCACTTGATTTAGTTACGTGGAATTTTTACAAATTTGAAATTGACAAGGATGTAAAATATGTCAATTTGACAGGCATTTTTATGTCACACCACAATTCACACAACTAAAATTTAGGGTGTGATTTTTTCTGCTCGTAACTCGTACACAGAGATGACAACACATTCAGGACAAATGTATAGATGAAGCGCATCCACAAATGTGTCAAGTTAGGGATGCATGATGTATGTACTATAAATCTGTAACAATATACTCAAGACAAGGGGACCTGAGAAAAGAAAAATAAAATAGTGCCAAGACACGTGAATAAATTAGCTATCCCAGTCCCGGTAAAAAAAAATAACTTAAACACACATCACTAATACCATATGGACCAGTCATCTCAGAAAAAATATGCGGAGTAGACTGCATGTACAACATACACATTGCCTTCTAGCCCTTAATAACCACAGCTACAAAACGCTTATAATACGTAGATTACCCTCATGACGTTTCAACATTATTGCATTCCCATTGAATGGCATTTAGGTTACGTTTGATATTGTAATGTATGTTTTTTCCTTGACTTTTGATAATGTTCAATATGAATTTGCACTACGGAGCTAGATTGAAAAAGGTATGGACATTGTAGTATAAATTGGAAAATATAAGGAATAGTCATACTATTCATAACCGTTTTTTACAATTTTGATACTTTTAAAATCAAAAATCTGTAAATAGTTGTAATGGATCGCCACTAATCAAGCTATTCTAACGCGATAAACCGTTCACACGATAAGCATGAATTTGTGCATCAATATCTATCAAATAAGCATCTGAGCAGCAAGGGTACTTAAAATGAAACTAAAATACATTGTTACTGATGAGGTACCACAAATTATGTAATATAGTAGTAGTAATGAGGCACTTGAGCCGCCATCTTGGATATTGACGTCACAAGACTGCCCACGTGGGAGACCGCATTTTCCACCCTTATTTTTTACTCGCTTACGTGTGGACGTATTTTTTTAACCCTATGTTTACACATCCACGTGTGAGACCGTGTTTTCAACCCTTTCTTTTCGAAGGCCCTTTTCAACCCTAATTATTTTTACTCGATTACGTATAGGACGTGTATTTTCACCCCTATTTTTTGCACACCCACGTGTAGGACGTGTTTTTTCACACTATTTAATGACAGCTCACGTACAGGACGCGTATTTTCTACCCTATGGGTCAACCCTAATTAGAACCTTTCTGTACTTACGCACGTAAGAGGCAGGGGTTGGTCTTGGTGCTGGGGGTGGACCTGGAGCTGGTCTTGGTGGTTTGGTCTTGGCTTTGGTTAGGGATACTTT
Organism: Vesta saturnalis; assembly: GCA_036346205.1. Classification (NCBI taxonomy): domain Eukaryota; kingdom Metazoa; phylum Arthropoda; class Insecta; order Coleoptera; family Lampyridae; genus Vesta; species Vesta saturnalis. The sequence continues at coordinate 287,402 of JARFJB010001914.1, read as the reverse complement.
TGATGGTATTAAGGTCATTTCGGTTGTAACCCCTGGAGGTTAGGCAAATACTTACGCGTAAAAAATGTTGAAGCATACAATAATTAATAAGATATTATTACCGGTCCTATTGCTTCAAAATGGTCAAATGCGATTGGATGATCTTTTACCTATACGAGAAAAACGTATTTCTAATAAGTAGGTTCTTGTAATACACGTGTAGGGCTTCGCAACTTGTTCTCAGGCCTTCGCCCCCTGACCGGAGATGGTGTGAGAACCTAACTTTATAAGACAAATGTAGAGGTTAACCCTAACGTGGTCCCCTTGATGCAATTGTATGAAGGTTCTAACTTAATCTTACAGCTGTAAGCCTTCGCCCCATCATACAAAAATGTATTCGAATAAGGAGGTTCTTGTAAGACAAGACTTGTATCAGGGTCTCCGCCCTGGCCTCTTTGAGTAAAAACTGATTTTAGCGCCATCTAGTAGCGTATAGATTAATGAACACTTTCTATAATAGTAGCTGATAATGCACACCTCTCTCTTGGTCTATCTTGTTTCTTTCTCCCCCTCTCTCTCTTTCTCACACACACACACACACACACCCACACACACACACAAATCAATTAATTAATCAATCTCAAGCAAATCACGCTCGATCACCAGATCAATCTCAATCAATCAACTGAAACTATGTCTTACAGTTTGCGGAAACCAGATTACAGTTCAAATTGAATACATTAAAGTCTAATTAAATATGACGTGAAATAATAAATAATATCTACCCTAATGCAATGATGCTTTATGTATAGGCAGATCCTCTAAACAGTCACTACCTATACATTCGGAACATCATATCTGATTTATTTACATACACAAAAAAAAAATTGTTTCATTGTAATGTGTTCATTGACAGTTGTAAAAACCCATTTAAAAAAAGACTGGAAAGTAATAATTACTTATATAACATAGAGTTAAATTAAAATAACATGTTTTTAAGAATATCAAACTGATATAACGGAAATAAAAGGCAAAAGGTTTTAATGGTTTATTTTTATACGTGAATTAACAATAACTACAAGTTTAAAATCCGTGCGTACCTACTATTTTGTAGAGTTGATCTTATGACTTCATCCTGCGTAATAATACATTTTTAAAAATCTTTATCGACATATTTGTTAGCAATATCAGGTAAAAAAAACGTAAATTAAAAATAATACGCTTACCTCTAGAAGTTTTTTCCTTCAACTGTACCATACGTTAAACTGAAATTTTTTATACAACGTGTCTCTCTAAAATACGATTTGTGAATGGCTGGATATAAACAGCCGATTCCATCCAGAACATTAAACTATTTTAGAAAGTAATACAGAAAAACCTGAATTCGTATTTAACAATCATGTTGTACTTACAAAAATTTACATTCAAAACACAAATATTTTAAAAATTTTGCCAACGCGGAAATTACTTTTAAATAATTGAATCTTCAGGTTACATAAAAACTATTGTATACTCGATTACGTTCACACACACACACACGCGCGCGCGCACACACACACACACACACACACACACACACACACACACACACACACACACACACACACACACACACACACACATGTGATTCACGTTATATGGATTTTTTTTATCGGTTGGGATTAATAGCAATGTCAACTAAACGTTTTAAAAAATTTCTAATCTGAAATCAGAGTGACGTAATCTAATTTTTATTTGAAATTTCATGGAGAGTATCATCATCATCGAGATTTTTGAGATACAATCACCTCATCGTCTTCACCTTGAACGATTATATTGTAACAACCTATAAAAGTAGATAATAACCCCTGACAGCTTTTATCAGACACTATTATTACATGGAAATAAGGTTAGCCCTAAATTAACTGGTTTCAACACGGCTCTGGAAATGCTGCACACGCTTCAAATCTTTCAGCTCGTTTGCAGAAGTTGTACCCTATTCATTTCCTTCAATTTTTATCTGCATTCTGTTTCGAGACTGTAGTACGTTTTCTAATACATAAACAGAATCTTCAATACTGAGATACATGTAGCAGCAAAACACATTAGCTAGTTAGTTTCACCTCTATATTATTTTACATGCAAGCCTGACCTTATCATAAATAAGAACATCTGTCAAAAAGTTAATTAAACATAATTCCACGGACTGGGCATAGCGAGCAGCGTTTCCAATTATAGCTTTTAGTCAAACCAATAGTGCCTACAATTACATACAATCGACAAGCACGGCTTTAGCACGAGGATCAAACGCAAACACGCACGCACACACGCACGCACACACGCATGCACACACGTACGCACGCACGCTCGCACGCACGCACGTACGCACGCAAGCTCACGCTCGCACATACGCACACAAGTACGCACGCTCGCACGTACGCACGCACGCACGCACGCACGCACGCACGCACGCACGCAAGCTCGCACGCTCGCACGTACGCACGCACGTACGCATGCTCGCACGCACGCACGCGCGCACGCACGTACGCACGCACGCACGCAAGCTCGCACGCAAGCTCGCACGCACGCACGTACACACACACACTCACACGTACGCACACACACACACACACATACACACACGCACACGCACACGCGCACACAACACACACACACACACACACACACACACACACACACGAGGGTGCAAAAACACGCAAACGCAAAAACACACTAACACAAAAATACGCAAACACGAAAATACGCTGAAGCAAAAACACGCTAACAAAATACACACAAACGAAACTACGCCAGCATAAGAAAAACATGCTTTATCGGTTTTCTTCTTCTTCTTAAACCGTGATTCGTCGACATCATCATCGTGATTTTGAGATTTGCCCTTCTCCCCTACCTCATCACTCTTCTTTCTCTTCTGTGAACCATCACCATCACCTTGGATGTGAGATACATTCAGCTCAACCACGTCATCGCTTCCATCTTTATCTTGAACGGCTACGTTGTAATAGTTTATTAACAAGTTAGTAAAATCTCTAATGTCCGCTGATGTTGGCACATAAACAGGAGAATACATTATAATGATGCTCACTCGATGACAGTTACACTTTAAAGAGCGAAACACACGAGAAACAAGTACGCAGCTAGCCTAGGGTCTTTCGCGTAACAGCGTTCGTCAATGTTCGGGTAGAATCGGTTATCTTCGGGGAATATCTGAAGTGTTGACCTAACCATGCTCTAACATCGCCCCTAGGGACATGTTTATAAATCTAAACGCCTCTTTTATGGTCGAGGTATTTTCTCCTAGGAGAAAATACGACCCAAGACTAACTGTGTTCTCGTTGCTCGTGTGTTTTCTCTCTTTAAAGTGTAACTGTCATCGAGTGAGCATTACTATAATGTATTCGCCTGTTTATGAGCCAACATCAGCGGACATTAGAGATTTTACTGACTCGTTAATAAACATATCCGTTCAAGATAAAGATGAAAGCGATGACGTGGTTGAGCTGAATGTATCTCACATCCAAGGTGATGGTGATGGTTCACAAGAAAGAAGAGTGATGAGGTAGGGGAGAAGGGCAAATCTCAAAATCACGATGATGACGACGAATCACTGTTCAAGAAGAAGAAGAAAACCGATAAAGCATGTTATTAAACAATAATGATGTATTGTTGTTTATAATAATAATAATATATTTTCAAACGTTAAGCTTTCCTTCAATTTTGTTAATAAACTTGTTTTCTCCTAACGGTGCTCCACCGTCTTTATTCATCTTTGCAGGTTTACGTGTTTTCGCTTTAGCGTGTTTTTCTTATGCTGGCGTGTTTTCGTTTGTGTGTTTTTCGTTTTACGTGTTTTCGCATTTGTATGTTTCGCGGTTGCGTTTTTTTGTGTTAACGTATTTTCGTGATAGCGTTTTTCGTTTGTGTGTTTTTTGTGTTAGCGTATTTTCGCTTTAGCGTGTTTTCGTGTTTGCGTGTTTTTGTGTTAGTGTGTTTTGCGTTTGCGTGTTTTCGCACCCTCGTGTGTGTGTGTGTGTGTGTGTGTGTGTGTGTGTGTGTGTGTGTGTTGTGTGTGTGTGTGTGTGTGTGTGTGTGTGTGTGTGTGTGTGTGTGTGTGTGTGTGTGTGTGTGTGTGTGTGTGTCTGTGTGTGTGTGTGTGTGTGTGTGTTGTGTGTGTGTGTGTGTGTGTGTGTGTGTGTGTGTGTGTGTGCGTACGTGTGTGTGTGTACGTGCGTGCGTGCGAGCTTGCGTGCGTGCGTGCGTACGTGCGAGCGTGCGTACGTACTTGCGAGCTTGCATGCGTGCGTGCTTACGTGCGTGCGTGCGTGCGTGCGTGCGTACGTGCCAGCGTGCGAGCTTGCGTGCGTGCGTACGTGCGAGCGTGCGAGCTTGCGTGCGTACGTGCGTGCGTGCGAGCGTTCGTGCGCACGTGTGTGCATTCGTGTGTGCGTGTGTGTGTGAGTGTGTGTGTGTGTGTGTGTGTGTGTGCGTGCGTGTTTTCGTTTGATCCTCGTGCTAAAGCCGTGCTTGTCGATTGTATGTAATTGTAGGCACTATTGTTTTGACTAAAAGCTATAATTGGAAACGCTGCTCGCTATGCCCAGTCCGTGGAATTATGTTTAATTAGCTTTTTGACAGATGTACTTATTTATGATAAGGTCAGGCTTGCATGTAAAATAATATAGAGGTGAAACTAACTAGCTAATGTGTTTTGCTGCTACATGTATCACAGTATTAAAGATTCTGTTTATGTATTAAAAACGTACTACAGTCTCGAAACAGAATGCCGATAGAAATTGAAGGAAATGAATGCGGTACAATTTCTGCGAACAAGTTGAAAGATTTGAAGCGTGTGCAGCAATTCCAGAGCCGTGTTGAAACCGGTTAATTTAGGGTTAACCTCATGTCCATGTAATAATAGTGTCTGATAAAGGCTGTCAGTGGTTATTAGCTACTTTTATAGGTTGTTACAATATAATCGTTCAAGGTGAAGACGATGAGGTGATTGTATCTCAAAAATCTCGATGACGATGACACTCTCCATGAAATTTCAAATAAAAATTAGATTACGTCACTCTTATTTCAGATTAGAAATTTTTAAAACGTTTAGTTAACATTGCTATTAATCCCAACTGATAAAAAAAAATCCATATAACGTGAACCACATGTGTGTGTGTGTGTGTGTGTGTGTGTGTGTGTGTGTGTGTGTGTGTGTGTGTGTGTGTGTGTGTGTGTGTGTGTGTGTGTGTGTGTGTGAACGTAATCGAGTATACAACAGTTTTCATGTAACCTGAAGATTCAATTATTTAAAAGTAATTTCCGCGTTAGCAAAGTTTTTTAAATATTTGTGTTTTGAATGTAAATTTTTGTAAGTACAACATGATTGTTAAATACAAATTCAGATTTTTCTGTATTACTTTCTAAAATAGTTTAATGTTCTGTATGTAATCGGCAGTTTATATCCAGCCATTCACAAATCGTATTTTAGTGAGACACGTTGTATAAAAAATTTTCAGTTTAACGTATGGTACAGTTGAAGCAAAAAACTTCTAGAGGTAAGCGTATTATTTTTAATATACTTTTTTTTACCTGATATTGCTAACAAAAATGTCGATAAAGATTTTTAAAAATGTATTATTACGCAGGATGAAGTCATTAGATCAACTCTACAAAATAGTAGGTACGCACGGATTGTAAACTTGTAGTTATTGTTAATTCACGTATAAAAATAAACCATTAAAACCTTTTGCCTTTTATTTCCGTTATATCAGTTTGATATTCTTAAAAACATGTTATTTTAATTTAACTCTATGTTATATAAGTAATTATTACTTTCCAGTCTTTTTTTAAATGGGTTTTTACAACTGTTAATGAACACATTACAATGAAACAATTTTTTTTGAGTGTTTGTAAATAAATCAGATATGATGTTCCGAATGTATAAGTGGTGACTGTTTAGAGGATCTGCCTATACATAAAGCATCATTGCATTAGGGTAGATATTATTTATTATTTCACGTCATATTTAATTAGACTTTAATGTATTCAATTTGAACTGTAATCTGGTTTCCGCAAACTGTAAGACATAATTTCAGTTGATTGGTTGAGACTGATCTGATGATCGAGCGTTTGAGATTGATTAATTAATCGATTTGTGTGTGTGTGTGTGTGTGTGTGTGTGTGAGAAAGAGGGAGAGGGGGAGGAAGAAACAAGATAGAGCAAGAGAGAGGTGTGCATTATCAGCTACTATTATAGAAAATGTTCATTAATCTATACGCCACTAGATGGCGCTAAAATCAATTTTTACTCAAAGGGGCCAGGGCGGAGACCCTGATACAAGTCTTTTCTTGCAAGAACCTCCTTATTGGAATATATTTTTGTATGATGGGGCGAAGGCCTACAGCTGTAAGATTAAGTTAGAACCCTCATACAATTGCATCAAGGGGGCCACGATAGGGCTAACATCTACATTTGTCTTATAAAGTTAGGTTCCCACACCATCTCCGGTCAGGGGGCGAAGGCCTGAGAACAAGTTGCGAAGCCGTACACGTGTATTACAAGAACCTCCTTATTAGAAATACATTTTTCTCGTATAGTTAAAAGATCATCCAATCGCATTTGACCATTTTAAAGCAATAGGACCGGTAATAATATCTTATTAATTATTGCATGCTTCAACATTTTTTACGCGTACGTATTTGCCTAACCTCCAGGGGTTACAACCAAAAGGACCTTAATACCATCAAAAGTATTCCCTAACCAAAGCCAAGACCAAACCACCAAGACCAGCTCCAGGTCCCCCTCCCCGCACCAAGACCAACCCCTGCCCCTCACGTGCGCAAGTACAGAAAGGCTCTAATTAGGGTTGACCCATAGGGTAGAAAATACGCGTCCTATACGTGAGCTGTCATTAAATAGGGTGAAGAAACACGTCCTACACGTGGGTGTGTAAAAAATAGGGGTGAAAATACACGTCCTATACGTAATCGAGTAAAAATAATTAGGGTTGAAAAGGGCCTTCGAAAAAGAAAGGGTCTCACACGCAGGGTATGTAAAAAATAATTAAGATAAAAGGGTCGAAAACACGGTCTCACACGTGGATGTGTAAAAATAGGGGTGAAAAAATACGTCCTACACGTAAGCGAGTAAAATAACGGTGAAAATGCGGTCTCCCACGTGGGCAGTCTTGTGATGTCAATATCCAAGATGGCGGCGCAAGTGTCTTATTACTACTTATAGTGAGTAAAATAACAGGCAAAATTAAAAATGACATTAAGCAAATTGTATTCGAAGTTTCCCTTCTATACAATGTTTAGAAATGTGTTGATAAGCACATAATAAAATAAACTTTAGAAGTATAAAATTAACATAAGTATTATTTTTCACAATCTAGTTAAGGAAATGTTCATTGCCGATTGAAGTACTGACGTAAGCTCATAGCATTTTTATTATTTTTTTTATATCAGATTTAACTGTGCTACGTTTGTCAATGTTTTATTATGGGCTTTATAAAAGCATACGAAAATGTTTACGGTGGTACGAACTAAAATTTAAAAAAAAAGACTAAATAGATATCGCAAATATTGTGTGACGTGTCAAAAGCAAATATTTTGGTAAATTCAATTTAGATTGTATTATGAATAGAATTGGAAATAGCTGAATCTACAAGCACTTCTTCAATTTATTTTATTTCATCAGAAAGTAAGTAGGATATACTTTGATTATCTTGAAATAAATCGATAATAAAATGTTACCGATAAAATCATCAATCACCAATTTGCATTCAAAATTTTATGGATTTGGGTCTTCATGAATATCTTAAGGCAAATTCTTTAATACATTCCTGCAATAAAATTGATCTATAAAAATCGCTAATCTGTTGAGATATTTTCTTATTAAACTATTGAAACGAAAATTCCAAATTTACGAGTTTACGAAGCTGTAACTTTTGAGTTATTAGTTTTTAATGTTCCAAAAGCTGTGCAAAATTCTGAACGATTTGCATTATGCGAATACAAGTACATTTTTTTTATGTACAAGCTGCATGAATTATTTCTAACGTGCACATCAGCTCTAATTGCATTACGTTTAAACACGTTTGATTATATACTTAAAAAACACGCATAACAAGTTTTTTTTTGTTTTCATAAAGACGTTTTAATTTTAACAAGGAAACTTAGCGCATAAAGCATAATAATTATAATACACATTAATACGCCTAGTAGCACACCTGCTATACAAACTTTGTTAAAACCTTTTGGTGAGAGCTTTACGAATAAAGTGAGGATTTAGCACATTACCTACATTGAAAATGAGTCATTCAATTAGTATTAATTAAAACAGAAAATTTTAGTAGGTACTTTTCTATATCATAATTTACATTATATGGGTTCTTGCAAATCGTTTCTACATAATCGAAGGAAATGTTTGAACTGTAACTAATGTACACAAATTACAATAGAAATGACGTGCAATTTATTTCAGAATATACGTATGCTTAAGCCAAAGACAAAATAATAAGGGAATAAGACACACCGTACTGTTTTTCATTACTCAATGGTTGTAAGATACACCGAAGTCAGTTTTACGCCGGGAGATGTTGGTATTTAAATTAATAATAAATTTAGTAGTAAAAACATCTGTTGTGGAGCAATACATGACCTTCCAACCTACAAACTGGATATTAAAAGAAATGAAATAATTTGAATAATAGTTTTTTTTATGATAATTAAGCAACCTCTTTTTTAATCCATCCATAATGAAAATATGCAACATTGTTAAAACAAAAACAATAATCTATGTTTGTAGCGTCCCCCAGATACCCTATCTTGAAAAGTCTAATTTGAACTTATTCGCAATAATGCCAAATTCAAGAACAAAACATTCATTATGTGATGAATTTTGACTTTACTGACAACAATGTTACTATTACTCAAATTAATTGCTTGTCTTACATTCTTACATTGACTTTTCTGGCAACAACTAAAACACTAGAATTTATTTACAAGTCTGTTATTTAATTACTCGCAAACCTCAAATCTGATCAAAAGAAATGGCCATCTAGTAGTAGGTACCTTGTGCTATTTGAATTAGATAGGCTGCATGAGTTTAAGTGTTGCACCTTGTTGGGCAGGTAAACAATGAAACTACTCAAATTAAAATTAACGAGCTTTGCGTAATGATGGTTCAACCCGTTAATGTACTACTGTGGAAAAGAATCACCAATAAAACCCACTTTATTCATGAATCGGTAATTGCACAAGTACATTAATAAATCAAATAACACAAAAAAAAGACAATGAAAAGGTTAAATATATAACAAAGCACCATTAAATCAGGTTAAAGTGCGTACAAAATTATAACATTAAGAGAAAAATAAATAACAAGCAGTTTAGCTACACATAAACAATAAAAAAACATGTAAATCAGAATAAAAATTGTCATACCAAACATGTGGCCCTATATAACCAATCATGCCGGTCTTTAAGTAAATAGGCAAATAAAACAATAAGGCAAATTTCGGTATATATAAAATATAACAACAGTAAAATTGCCCGGGTGATAATAAGGTGAAGGACAAACAAAAGAAAAATAGGTGAGAAATTTACACATGCACAATTGTTTACTGACAAATAAAGCACAAAATGCATACGTACAATTACAATAAATTACATATAAGAGACATTCTTTCGTAGGCAAACAATTCTAATTACACTTCGAATTAACCAGACTGAATCAAAGACAAAAAAACACATTCAACAAAACCTTACAAGGGTAAGTTGTAAACATATCATAACATCGTGACCGATACATAAGTTTGAGTGCGTTATAAAAATACAGCGTCCCTTTCTAAGGTTACACATTCATCTATACAACAATAAAAATAATAAAAATAAAATTCGAGGTGTTTCTAATGGTCATTTAGACCGGGAGCATGTAAACTCTCGTTAATTGCCTATTTACTAATATAGCCTAGCTGTATCCTCTACCCGTTCGTCTACGACCACCTCTACACAAATATAAATATAAACAACAATGATAATTCACCCAAGTACATGAGTGGGGGGGGCCTGTACTATATTTTATTTTAGGAATTTCCGCTTACTGAGCGTGCGTGCGAATGGGATAATTTTTCAAGGCAATGTTTGATTTTTAATACGTTACGTAGGCTTGTATAATTGTTTACTGCAAACTTTAATTACATGAAAAATACCTACTTACACTTGAATATATTCCGTTTAGTTGAACACTTACCACCAGCACGGATTAAGATACACGGTTTAAATCTCGGCGCCGCGGCGATTAATTATAGATTAATTTTTGGAAAACTTACATTAAAACCTACACAAAAGAAAAGACAGAATTAACGTTTTAGTTTTTCTCAAAGGTACATGACAAAATATTTATAGACCGAACGGTTTACAATGGGAGTATCTAATTAAAACAGTCACTGTAATCCGGCTCAATCAAAATTTCTACATCAACTGCCTTCCCCTCCGATTTCAAACTCAATATTTTACTCCCGAAAATCAACCCCATCAAAAGTAATAAAACGCAAGAAACACTACGTTGGAACAGTTTCATTTTAATTATTGAACTAAATCTTAATTTTAAAAATATGCATTCGTCCGTAACAAACCCTACATCTAATATCAAATTTCCTAGTACTAAACACGCGGCATGTTCCGACGTAATTAATTATTAACTAGTGTCGTTTTTACACCGAGAATGTTCACAGAAATTTACCACGATTCGTTACGCCCCTTCGTAGTCCACTACCTACATGTTAGACGGGCGTTTAAAGCTTTATTTCATATAGAGGTTAATAGACAAATAGAGTCTGACTTAAAAAATTCCAAACCCACCCCCTTTTGTAAAATATCTGTAATATAGTTTAAGCATTTTCAGTCCTATTTAATTAATTTCTAGGATTAGTTCGCTTTATATTAAGATACTTTATAAAGAAAAGTTAGGTAAAATTAAATTTCCTTTTAAAATTATGTTTACCATTTTCTTATACAATTAATCCTTATTCAAATGTTGGAAAATTTTTAACTAACACTTAAATACTTCTTTTAAAATTTTTTTGTCACTAAATTCGCACAGATTATACCCAATCGATATGTTTAAAGCCTGTAAGTTGGTACTTTTATACCTTTGAAATATACAGCCGTTTCAGAAATATTTGATAAACAACAAAGCTCCATCTAATAAACCCCCTTTCCGCAGCTAAGTTTCTCCCGGAATATAGTCCGCTTGAAGAAAAATGAAAAAAAGTACGCACGTGTTGCAGCTCTGAAGATTCAGTTATACATCCATACACACGCACGTACGTTACCTGTGATGTAACACTGAATGGTAGTGATACCCGAGCTCCATTCGGTGCTAGTTTTGTGATGTAACATTCTGTGAGCTAGTGTTAATTCTGAAATAAAATATGGCCGTACAATACGGTGACAAATGTGTGATCGTTTGTCAATTCTCTTGTGCAATGCACTTCCTAAATTCTTTGCTAAATAAATTTTATTTAAAAATTGGTTACCCCGACTAGCGTTTATTAATGGTTGTAAGTACAATTTATTTATTAATCTGCTAAAGTATTGCGTAGACAGAATTTATCTACTTTGTGCTGTTTTATTGATCGTATGCATTGGAAGAAGTAGCCTAACTTTTCTAAAAGCGATTGCAAGCCAATGTGTGTGCAAAAAAAGGATTCTGAGCCACTATAGGAGAATTTTAATGATAAGTTCAGTTTCGAACGATTTGGAAAAGAATGTGAAGATACTCATCTACACGGCTTCTAAACTTTGCTTTCCTCTCAGTTATGATATGAAAATATCTAAGGTAGCCGTTCTTAGGCATCTTTTGGCAATATTATATCCCCTCTCATACTCTTAAGTGTTCCTGAGTACTTTAGCACATTAGCTAAACTTATCCTGCTTAGGACACCAATTGTTAAAAAAAGTACATTTCTTATGTAAAGGGCCTCCTTGATGCATATTCATTATTGTGGCCAATAGCAGTACTGGACAACTGCAGCTAAAACTAAGTGTGAGATCCCACTTGAATTTAAAAAATTGTGCATTTTAAACCAACTACCTAATTATAAATTGTAGCAAAACCTCCTATGCACAGTTTCACAATCATAATCAAAGGGTTCCTGATTAATTAATTAATTGTGTCTTATTTTAAAATTAACTTTCAAAGTACATACAGTAAAAGATTAACCCGAGTGGGACTTGAACACGCGACTTCCACTTTGCTAGAGTGAGGCTCTTCCATCTGAGCTATCGAGGAGGCAAGTCGCAATCGATTTAAACTTAAACTGTATATACTTTCCTAGTTACGATGTATCATAATTTTGTACACACAATGAAGGATCAAAGTCAACTTTCTGTGGATGTCATTTGAGCTAGCTTGCAATTCACTAAGGTTCCGCACATGACAGCACGTGACCGATTGTTAATTTTGATTTGCTGTATGCAACGCTAATAGATAACTATAATAGATATTTATGTATTAAGGGCATAATCAGAAGATTATGGCTCGAGGGAATGTTAAAGCCCGACGCGAAGCGGAGGGCTTTTATTCTGAGAGCCATAATCTAATTATGCCCGTGGTACATACAATGTTTTATTTTATTTTGCACCATGAAACTGGAAGAAAATATTAAAAAGATTCAGTATTTTCGGCAAGTTTTTAAATACAAATGCAGTGAAATAAAGTCGACAGTAGGCTAATTTGTTGTTACTAAGATACTGTGATATTGCTATTATATATCATGTCATGTGTTTGCTGTCAATCATGCTGCTTAGCATCAATGACATTTCCGTGCTATAAAGACTACATTACGCCCGCATTTGGAGGCGTATAAAGAACATTACGGTGGCAAAATAAAATAAAAATTGTTTTTTAATGAACGCACAGAAGTTCAGTTTAATAATCATTAATTGTATTTTGTTTTAAAATTAACTTTTAAAGTACATACAGTAAAAGATTAACTCGAGTGGGGCTTGAACCCAAAATTAACAATCAGTTACATGCTGTCATGTGCGAAACCTTTGCGAATTGCGGGCTCACATGACATTTACAGAAAGTTGACTGTTCATCTTTCATTTTGTGTACAAAATTATAATATATCGTAACTAGGGAAGTAAATACAGTTTAAGTTTGAATCGATTGTGACTTGCCTCCTCGATAGTTCAGATGGAAGAGCCCCACTCTAGCAAAGTGGAGGTCGTGGGTTCAAGTCCCACTCGAGTTAATCTTTTACTGTATGTACTTTAAAAGTTGATTTTAAAATAAGACCTAATTAATGATTACTGTGCGGTCATTAAAAACAATATATATATATATATATATATATATATATATATATATATATATATATATATATATATATATATATATATATATATATATAGGGTCTGCCAATAGTGCGTGGACGAAGCTTTATGAGTGTATACAATATCGTTTTCAAAATTATTTATTGCAGTATTGTGTGGGATCTTTCGGGTTACAATTAGAAAATATTTTCGCAAAAATTACTACTCGTATACAGGGTAAAGTTATGTTTTTTTAAATGGAACATACCGTATATTATTATAAATTTGGATTCCCTGGTTAATTTTAAGGGCACTTTATTCACTATATGAGGTATCTTAAACGCGCAATCTAGGCGCTGCATTCCATTTTTTGAAAATTTAGAGGTTGAAAAGAAAAATTATAACAACCGTATGGAGAAATGTGTAACACAATAATTTTAATGGTTGATTAGTCATAGACTGTGCTACATAAAATCGTAAAAATAGTACTATTATCTTATTTAATTTTCGAGATATCGTAATGCAAAGTATAAGATTTTCAATCATAGATAACTTGATTTTTTTAAATGGAAAGGTATACATTGTTTTACATTGTTAGATAGGAAATTTAATTACAATTTTTTTGATATAACATTGTTGGTATTTATTTTTTGCCGTTTTTTGATAATCCAGCTTTTTTACTGAATTTATCGATTTTGGAAGAAAATAATATTAAATTAAATGTTCAAATTGTCGACCACGCTGATTTAGACAATACTGAATTCTTTTAATAAAAGAAGCTTCAACCCGATCTAACATATTAGGAGTAATTGTAGCAAAAACATTTCTAATTCGCAATTTCATATTCTCAGCAGTTGTTGGTTCTTCCTCATATACTTTGTTCTTCACAAAGCCCCAAAGAAAAAAATCCAATGGAGTTGAATCGGGAGATCTAGCTGGCCAAGGTATCGGTCCTTGTCTTCCTATCCAGTTTTCGTGAAACGTCGAACTTAACCACTGGGTTACAATTCTGGCATGATGAGGAGGTGCCCCGTCTTGTTGGAAAAACATACCTCTTCTTTGAGCCAAAGGTATATTCTCCAATAAATGATATAATTCGTTTTCTAGAAAATTATGATATTCTACCCCAGTGAGTGTGCCATTGAAAAAAAAAGGACCAGCAATAGTTCCGCCGAATATACTTGCACAAACATTCACTGACCATTTATTTTGAGAGACTAACCGAAATTGGTGTGGATTTTCATTTGAATAAAAATCAAAATTATGTCTGTTCACAAATCCATTTCGATAAAATGTACATTCGTCGGTAAATAATATCCCCGATATAAAATTTTCGTTCGCATTTAACTGTTGTTGAACCCACTGGCAAAAATTAATTCGATTTTGAAAATCTTGTTCTTTCAGCTCTTGATGTAATTGTACATGATAGGGGTGAAATTTATTTTTCTTTAACATTCGTCTCACGGAAGTTTGACTGATTTCTAAATTGTCACTTAATTTCGGAATACTAACGTGGGGGTTTTCAACTGTAGCTAAAAGTACACGAAATTCATTTTCTTCATTTGTAACAACTTTAGCTCTTTCGTTTTTAGGATATCCAACACTTCCAGTACTTTCAAATCTTTCTAAAAGATTGCGAAACGATTCTTCTCTTGGTTGTCTTCGATCAGGATAACGCTGCCCGTAGATTCGACGGGCCAATAAGCAATTTTTGTTTGATTCTCCAAGCGCAAATATCATGTCAACTAATTCATTTTGCAAAAAATTACTCATTATAATTCTTAAATAAACGTACTACGTATATGATGTTCGTAAAGTTAAGCGTCAAACATTCACACTGCAATAAAGTTATTAACCCAGTTACGTTTGAACATACACGCAAAATGACAAAACAGATACTATTGCTGAATTTTGTTTCTAATATTCTTTTGTTTTCATAGCTTGATGTGATTTAAACAATTATACATACATATGTAAGCCTACGAAAATCGACAAATTCAGTAAAAAAGCTGGATTATCAAAAAACGGCAAAAAATAAATACCAACAATGTTATATCAAAAAAATTGTAATTAAATTTCCTATCTATCAATATAACACGATGTATACCTTTCCATTTAAGTAAATCAAGTTATCTATGATTAAAACTCTTAAACTTTGCAAATTCAGTAAAAAAGCTGGATTATCAAAAAACGGCAAAACATAAATACCAACAATGTTATATCAAAAAAAATGTAATTAAATTTCCTATCTAACAATGTAAAACAATGTATAACTTTCCATTTAAAAAAATCAAGTTATCTATGATTGAAAATCTTAAACTTTGCATTACGATATCTCGAAAATTAAAAAAGATAATATTACTATTTTTACGATTTTATGAAGCACAGTCTATGACTAATCAACCATTAAAATTTTAGTGTTACACATTTCTCAATACGGTTGTTACAATTTTTCTTTTCAACCTCTACATTTTCAAAAAATTGAATGCAGCGCCTAAATTGCGCGTTTAAGATACCTCATATAGTGAATAAAGTGCCCTTAAAATTAACCAGGGAATCCAAATTTATAATAATATACGGTATGTTCCATTTAAAAAAATATAACTTTGTGTTGTAATACCCTGTATACGAGTAGTAATTTTTGCGAAAATATTTTCTAATTGTAACCCGAAAGATCCCACACCATCCTGCAATAAATAATTTTGAAAACGATATTGTATAAACTCATAAAGCTTCGTCCACGCACTATTGGCGGACCCTGTATATATATATATATATATATATATATATATATATATATATAGATTTAGATTTCCCTTTAAGTGTGCCATTACGGTTCCAATTTATTCTAAATGACCCGTGTAATGGTAGAAAAATCCAAATCCGGTCAAAAATACTAATTACGTGATTTATGAGTAAATAATGTTCATCAAAATGGTTTTTGGGGCAAACCTTATTTTTTTCAAATGGATCAATATTGGTACCGTAGTAGCATTTATTAGTAGTACTACTAAGGAACTCATTCATATGTCTTATTACAATGTGCGAAAAATACGAAATAAAATTACAGCTAAAAGAAAATATAATTGATTTATAATTATCTTGTTATACATAGGGTGGCTTTGGAATACAAAAAATGAACACAAAACATTACAACAGTTCTAAATGCTGCCCATTAACGTCAATGCACTTCTGAACTCGTATCGCCGTTTCTCGCAGAACCTTCGCCAATTGCTGGGCCGTTATGCTATTAATTGCGTATCCTACACGTAGCTCCAGGTCTTCACGGATTGTAATGGCAGTTGTGTAGATAATATTTTTTAAATGGCCCCGAATAAAGAAATCAAGAGGTGGTAAATCAGGTGGCCTTAGCCGTCACCTCACAGGACCATTAGTCGAAATTACGTTTTCTCCGAATCTCTGTTGAACCTAATCTATTACTATCCTTGAATTATGGGGAGGAGCGCCATCTTGTTGGAAATACATTCCCTGTCCTAAATTCAAAGGTTTAATTTAAAATGTCCTCAATCTCATTTTGCAGGAATCTCAAGTATCCGGCACCAGTTAGGGGTCCTTCAAATATTATTGGACCAATGATTCTACTACCGATTATTCCAACCCAAAGATTGAAACCGAACCGTACTTGAATGTTACCCTCCCGTAATAAATTTTGATTTTCTTGTGACCAATATTTTGTATTTTGTCGGTTAAATAATTCCAAATTTGTGAACCTAGACTCGTCCGAAAATAAAATCATTCCCAAAAAATCATTGTTTGGCAAGTTATTCTGCAAAATCCAATTACAATATTCTATCCTATGATCGTAATCATTTTTTCACAAGTGCAGGTGCAATTGATATTTAAAAGATTCCCCGTAAATAATTAACATGTCCACTATTTCATTACTTGCATGATTTGGCGGCATTTTGAACACAATTAACAAAAATTTTAAATAATTTTTAAAGACCCAATAAAAACACCGATAAACCAAGAAATGTTTAACAAGCTGAATTTTCATGGTTTTCAAAGCCACCTTAATTACTTCTTATCTTCCCTATAGAGAGATGTAATATTTAATTATAAATAAATTGTATTTTCTTATTTTCTTTTAGCTGTAATTTTGTTTCTATGTATCGCACATTTTAATAAGACATACCTATGAATAAGTTCCTTAGTAATAGCAAAGAGTATATATACTCTTTGGTAATAGTATTAATACACGTAGGAGCTACGTGTAGGACGCCCAATTAATAGCATAACGGCCCAGCAATTGGCGAACGTTCTTCGATAAACCGCTATACCAGTTTAGAAGTGCATTGACGTTAATGGGCAGCATTTTAAACAACTGTTTTAATGTTTCGTGTTCATTTTTTGTATTCCAAAGCCACCTAATGTGTAACAAGATAATTATAAAGAAATTGTATTTTCTTATTTTCGCTGTAATTTTGTTTGTATTTATCGCACATTTTGATAAGACATATGAATAAGTTCCTAAGTAATAGTACTAATAAACGGTACCACGGTACCAATATGGTTCCATTTGAAAAAAATGAGTTTTGCTCCAAAAACCATTCTGATGAACATTATTTACTCAGAAATCACGTAATTTAGTATTTTTGACGGGATTTAGATTTTTCTAACATTACACGGGTCATTTAGAATAAATTGGAACCGTCATGGCACACTTAAATGGAAAACTAAAAATTATATTATAAAAAATATCGACGTTTGAAATGTCACTTATTTGGCATCGTTGGATTGAGAAAATCATATAGAATTCAAAATTGCAATAATATACAGGGTGTTCCATTTAACAATCGAAAATTAGTGTCACTTCCGGCGAAACCGGAAATGAAAAAAAAATCGCTTATTACGTCAAAAAGTGCCGCTTATTATGTATATAGGATATCCTAAGTTTCAATCAATTATGTTCATAACGAAAGGAGAAAAGTGGGGTGTACCATGATGCTGTTACACCCATTATATACGTCTAAAACAAGGGAATATCAAAAACTCTTCTGCGATGTTTCTGGGCGTTGCTCTTGATGGGGATGTTAACTGGAGCATGCAATTAGATAGGCACCATGCTCAATAAAACCTGTTTTTCTAAATTACATTAAGAGAGAGCACAGAGTTTCACTGTTGCATATCTATTGTGCTCTTGTACCTATACTTCATTATAGCAACACTGTGTCCGAATATTTCTAATTAAGACGTATTTAACAAAAATACGGTATAAATAGTAACGTTTCAACCTTTTTAGCAGCATCGAGATTAAGTAGATGAATATTTGAGAAGATATTTTTTTTTAATATAGTTCATGAATCGTAACGCAATTGCTGCCCTGACGTAGTTGACGCAACCATTAATAGCGTAAAATCTTAAGTAATTTAACTATTTTAAGTATTTTCAAATTTAAATTTATGAAATATATAGAGCTCCATGTTGCTCGTATAGAAGCTATTTAACATGCTAATTAATATGAGACACGATAGCGCGTAAATATGAAGTGAATATATCCCTCACATTAAGGCGTAGTTTACAGACAGCGACGGTCAAACATGCTTAAAATTTTGAATTCAATGCAAAATTTTAAAACTGAATACTTAATGCAGTATTAAAATGGCAACTAGGACTACCAGATTACGTTGAATGAATATCTTAGTCTATATTGGTAAATTAAGTAACATTACATTTTCGTTTACAGACCCTAATGACGTTTTTGTTTATAACGCATTATATAAGTTATTTGATATATTTTAGATGATTATTTGATATATAGCAGTTAGTTAATCGCGACGCATGTAAAGTTTATGGTTACTTTTTGTTAAAATGTTCCGATCAGCTGACCACGTATAACAGAGATTGTTGAAGAATAGCAAAGTTAGTTATTAATTTGCTTTTGATGTTAACACGTTAATGAAAACTTGCGCGGTTTTGTATTTAATGACTATTATGGTCAACTTCCATCCTTCATGCTGTGTTAAGCTTAGGCTAGATCTATTTAGTCATGAGGGGATATTCTATGAATCTAGGTAAGGAACATGATTAAAACTTAGTGAAACAATTTCGTTTGAAGTTTAACTGTTAATCACATATTTAGTAATGATACAACAGTTACAATTTTTAACGATAGAAATGTGAAAAATGTTAATCCCCTTATACTACAATAAAGTTAAAAAGTGTATGTACAAATATTATTAAGTAATACGGGTTTTATGTGCAAGTAAAGGTACTTTTGTATACGAAATCCCAGTATTGATCACAGTATAAGGGTAAATCATTAAGTGAATGAACAAAGATTTGGACTCGCAGTGAATGGGCGGAACGGGTGCCGTTGCAGTGAACTCTTTGATTGGCACGCGGGAAGGCAAATGATTCGTAGACTCATTACCGTACAGTTAAAACACTAAACGTTGGTTATCTAATAAAAAATTTTAACTCGGAGAAAGACATCTAATTTTTCGTATTATTAGTGTATTTTGAGGCTGAAATCAGAATCCATTAATTGCTTTATTTGCATGTTTTACGTGACTTATAAATGTTAAAGGGTGTTATAGTTAAGACCCTTCTTTTCCTTCAAGTATACCACAACACGTATTAACACTCCAAAGATATTGATTTTCAATATTTTGTAGCCAGTGAGGATTTATTTACGACCAGTAGTGCGCATTGTGAATATTGACTTCTCCAGGGCTCTTAAAAGTAGCTTCGTCAGTCCATAAAACTGTCCTAGGAAAGTGTGGACCTTTATTAACCAATTACATAAAATTACTCGAGCTTGAAAATCATTCTCATTTAATTCTTGGTTCCTATGAACGTGGTATGGATGAAAGTCTCTACGTATAAACAATTACTGCAGCGAGAACATCAGGCTTTATGTCATTACGTGCATGTCGTACATGCCGTACAATTCGATTTCCGCGATTGTATGTTGGTTGCACCTGCCCTTTGGTACAAATACGTGCTGCCAATCTCCGAAAAACATTGAAGGTTTGACGGGCACCTTGAGGATATCTTTCCGCATACATTCTTTCAGTCGCTCTGTAATTTTCTCTACATTCTCCCAAAACCGTTAACATATCAAAAGCTTCTAAATTTGAAAACGGCATAATTTCACTCATTTACTACAAACACATATCAATAATAAACAGTAAATCATCAATTTAAATAATGGATGATTCCACGATAGATTAATACAATGCATGCAATTATTGGGCCTCCCTAAGTAAGGTAACATTTCAGTTTTTTTATTGTTGTGGTTGACAAGGTTAAATAAATTCTTGTGTGTATTTCATTATTGTTATTTATATGTATAAACGTATGAACGCACTGTTCTTTTGGAGATTAACTTCTGATTACTTTATCGTTTAAATTTTTAAGACCAGTGCATTCACCCATATCATAATCTAAATTTGTTTGAATGTTCTATATTTGTTATTTTGGGTATATCGAAATTACAGTAATAATAGTAATAGGCCGTTAATGAACCTAGCTAGGGTTGCAGCCCGTTTAGATAGCTAGTTGATGCAACTCACATATAAACAATATGGTATCCGATGTTTTATTATTTATTTACATTACATATCTTTAGGTTATTGGACTTGGTTTTTTTTGTTTAACCACTGCGTCCGACAACATGCATATTTAGTGGGTCTTTTTTTAATTTGCTCTTCGAATTAACGTCATCACACTGTGTTTAGGTTAAATAAAACAATTACGGCCAGAAGTGATTATTTGATTATAACGTAACATTTAGAGGCCGATGAACTATTGAATTATTTTCTTTTATGACTCGAGCATAATTAAATGCGATTTCAGGAATTTAATTTCAAGTGATTGTGTAGAGAATTAAAGTGTTTTTTTTGGTTGTTGAAGCGCAATTACTTTAAAAGTCGAATTCTTTGGTAACCTAACGTAACAACAGAATATTTTTGAAGCCTTTCAGTTGGCGAGATCTGCTGGTCCCAGTGCCGCCTGCGAAGATTACGTTGAGGTAAGCGAGTTATTTGAGTATTTTGAGCAAACTGTGTATAGACGTAATTGGGCATTTCATTCCTATCGTAACATTTCAAATACTTTGGAGCCATTTTCCGGTTTTATGTCGTTGCAACCCTAGTTGGACTTATATCTGATAAACTATCCTATTGTGCGCAAAATTTAGTACACCGAACTTATCCTAGCCGCTGGCTAGTCGAGCAAAAACCAAGTTTATCTGTTACCTCGTTTTACTGCCAGTTTTTACCGTGAAATTTAATGATTTTTCAATGATAATCTGTTAATTACAAGAGCATTTACAAATGTCCATTGAAACTCATTTTACCTACTGTTATGCTCAGTCATTTTACAAATTAATGAACTATAAAAGCAATTTCTAGGTATAATCAGTGGTATGCCTTAAAGTTCGGAATTTTATTAATTATGAAAGATGTAAAGTACATTGTATAAATTAAACGTAGTTACACGTGTTCACATAATACATTCTACATTATCGGTATAAATAAAATTTGTAATAAATTTATAAAGGTGTATAAAAAATATAATAGTAAAAAACAAACGTGATTACAACATTATATGTTAAATGCAACAAACAATAAGCAGTATTGTAAAACAAGTAATTAATATGAAAATTGCCGATTTGAAGTTACATTTAGGTTAGTTTGCTTTGGAGTGACGTGCATTAACGCTGCCTGCAGTCTCGCGCAGCGCATACGCAAAACGTTAAGAAAAGGACAGGAGTGACCCTTACGCGCTATCTCTCTCGTCTCGCGGCTTTTCTATGACAGAAACCGCCAATTCGCATTCCAGTATAAGTACAGTTCAGTGGAGACAAATGATAAATAACTACGCTAGCAATACGTGCAAATTAATTAATTAATTAAACAAGTACCTAAACACAATGTCGTGTTCCAGTAATAATAATGCTTGTATTTTAATAAAACATAAAGAAGCAATATTTTTACATACACATATTGTGATAATTAGATAATTTAAATAAAACGATTTTTGTGGAGTGAATGGAATTACGGTTAATTGATCCATTAGTAGACCGACCGTCTTTATGATCTGAAGAACAAATTTTATAGCAATAAACACGCAAGACGAAGATATGAATAATACGCTAGTTGACCACTATGAGTACAGCTCAGATTCAATATTACTTCCACGCACTTCCACTCATAATAAATGTGAAACTGATGTGCACGCTCCTTCTAAACAGTTGAAAGTTATAAAAATATAAATGAGAATGAGCAACTGATAACTGCAACACTGACGACATTACAGAGAATCTAAGAAAATAATACAAATTCTCCGAAATTATCAGGCTTCAACGGAAAATGCTAAATGAAGCAAAATTTGAAATAAATAAAATACTGTATAATTATACAAAAATGTATATTGAGAAATGTAAAAATGAGATCACACTTGAAATATAGATTAAATAACAAATTTCACACTTCAACTGAACTATAATATAATATGATAATATAATCAGAATTAAATTCCTTTACTGCCTCCCACTACCAACTCACAAAACCCTCATTGTTGAAACAATGCGTAAAAGTGTTACGTATTGCCATAGGTTCATTTGGTCAACTATGACCTCTCAAGGATTCTAAATATGTTGTAAATACTTCAGTTCTCCATGATTCCGGTGTCAATACAACATTTTCTGTATTTTCTACATCTACTCCTATAATACACTTGTTTCCATCGAATTTAAGAAGGATTACCGAAACAGATCATATGGACTACAACCACAGCACTGAAAAAGGATTAACTAATGTAATACGTAAGAATTAGGTTTAAACTGAGCTGAGACAAGTACGATTATCTTTTTAGTACATTTTTTTTTATTGTTGCGATAATTACGGTTCATTCAAAGAAAAAAAAAGGTAATCGAACTTTAGTTATTTTGTTGTTTTTAGTGTTAGGAATTTGGTAACTTTAGTCTTAACTTATTGATGTGTTTGGTGGTTTTTTTAAACCACGTCGTTGTATATATTTGCATGCGCAATTTGTCAATATATATATATATATATATATATATATATATATATATATATATATATATATATATAATATAATAGTTTGTTGAGGAGGCAGTCAATTTATGTAGGTTTCATTAGGCCAGGGTTAAGCAGACTCTTTGATATGTGTCGAGCTATCGAGAAGGTTTATTCTCATTTTCAAGACAACTGAAAATTGTTACATAGGAACATGTCAGTAATACTAAAAATTTTAAGGAACTTACATGTCGTGAGACTAATAAATAAAGCAGCATTAAAATTTTTCTTCTACACAGAGAGATCAGCAATTAAAAGTTTTTTTAAATTAAAATATACTAAGATTAAACAACCATAAAACAACCAAATTAAAGTAGATGACTTGTCGTTAATTTAAAACTACACCAAATCTAATATACGGTTAATGTAAAATGAGAGCTATATGCATAATACAAACATTTAACAATTTGTTTACAAAACTAATCATGCTAAGATATGAACAGATAGTAAGTGAACAATCCCAAAACAGGAAAATAATCAACCTTTAACAATAACCCAACTATATATAACAAACCAGCCTATACTACAATTTTATTTTTGCTCCTATAACGACCACAAATAAACATAAAAAACGTAAAGAGTTGACTACTAAATATTATTTATTATTATTAAATACAATCGATTATTTTACAATATCAAACAAAGTAATATTAAAAAATTTGATAAACTGAGATTTGAACAATTTACCACTATATCTTTTCAAGATAAATGGTTTAAAAATCTTACTAATATCAGTTTTCCTACTAATGTTAAAAAGCTTATCGCATTAGGTCCAAAATTTTGTTTATTTCCAAACAGGAAAGATTTTAAAATTTCAACCTTATTAGCTGACATTGAATACGCTATTAATAAATTACCTGATAATGATAAAGATATAGTGAGATCTAAATGTACAAATGCTATTACCAACTACCTACATAGAAATATCAACACTTACCATTCGCTAGATAGCGTTTTTTCAGAGAGTAAAAATTTTCTAAAAGACCACCCAGAAATATATATCGTGAGAAGTGACAAAGGCAACGTGACTGTGGCCATGTACAAAGATGACTATATTAAAAATAGTACTACTTTACTTGAAGATGATAAATATTATGTCAAACTGCAAAAAAATCCCACCTGTACTTTGCAACAAAAATCGAATAAATTAGTGTCGAAACTCAGAGAGGAAAATAAAATTCCTACCGAGGTCGCTAAGGCTCTTACGATATATAATTCAGTGGCTCCTAGATTTTACACGTTACCCAAAATCCATAAAAATACATTAATTATGAGACCTATAGTATCTTCGATAAACGCCTCCAATAGAACTTGGGCTAAATATTGTACTGAACTACTAACTAAAACCTATAATAACAAAAATAAGTTTTATATTAAAGATTCTTTTGACTTCAGCGACTATATCAATAATATTAAAATTCCAGAAGGCTATATTCTAGTTAGCTTCGATGTAGTCTCTTTATTCACTAACTTACCTTGTGATGTTGTTTTCAAAAGCATTGACAAACATTGGAAAGATATTACACTACATTGCAACCTCAACTTGGAAGACTTCCATACTGTATTAAGATTTATCTTTGAATCCAACATCTTAGTGTTTAATAATGATTATTATAAACAAATATTAGGCACGCCGATGGGATCATCAATATCACCTATTATATGCAACTATGTACTCGACGATCTTATAGAGGATTGTTCCACTAAAATTGCTTTACCGGAGGACAAAGTAGAACTTGTTTTGAATATATTTAACAACTATAATAAACACATACAATTTATATGTGAGAAAGAAGAAAATCAATGCATTCCATTCTTGGACATGGTAGTTCACAGGGAAAAAAATAACATCCTTAAAACAGAATGGTACAGAAAACCTATGTGCAGCAACAGGTTCATTAGTTATCACTCACAGCATCCTTTGAGAATGAAAACAAATTTAATTTTGGCACTTAAGAATCGTGTGATCAAGCTTTCGCATCCGGACTACATTAACAGGGGACTGACGTTATTAAGGAATATTTTAGAGGAAAACTCTTTTCCTAGGGCTTTTATTAATACATTTTTGTACACTACCCCTAGGTACATCAACCAAGATCACAAGTCAAACCTGAATATAGGGAATTCAGGCCAAGATATTAATATTACAGAGGGGACTAAAACTCAATATGTCACGTTACCTTATATTCCATGCCCAACTCCAAAATTAGTACATATTTTCCAAAACCTTAAAGACATAAAAATAGCCACCAGAAACATTAAAACTGTATCACTGTTGTACACTAAAACTAAAACTCCACTTAAAATTCTGGAAAAATCCAACGTGATATATTCGGTACCGTGCTCGAGCTGTAATAATGTATACATAGGCCAAACATCGAGATGTCTGTCGGGTAGGATCACCTCACATAAAAGTGATGTCAAGCGTAAGGTTTTGTCCTGTGCCTTAGCAGAACATTCCATAATTGAACATCATTCTTTTGATTATAATAACGTTATAATTCTAGAAACTGAGGCAAATTATCAGAAACGAATTTTTTTAGAAATGGTACATATAAACCAGAATCAGACTGTCAATAAAAAATCAGACATAAAAAATTTGAGTAATATTTACAGTCACATTCTTACGTTTGATAATAAATAATATTTAGTAGTCAACTCTTTACGTTTTTTATGTTTATTTGTGGTCGCTATAGGAGCAAAAATAAAATTGTAGTATAGGCTGGTTTGTTATATATAGTTGGGTTATTGTTAAAGTTTAATTATTTTCCTGTTTTGGGATTGTTCACTTACTATCTGTTCATATGTTAGCATGATTAGTTTTGTAAACAAATTGTTAAATGTTTGTATTATACATATAGCTCTCATTTTACATTAACCGTATATTAGATTTGGTGTAGTTTTAAATTAACGACAAGTCATTGTAATAAGTGATTTTAGTTTTTATTAATGTTTTAATTGTGAAATTGTTGTAGTAATGGAATTGTATTTGGAAGTTGTACATTGGTTCACTTACATCTACTTTTTGGTTGTTTAATCTTAGTATATTTTAATTTAAAAAAACTTTTAATTGCTGATCTCTCCGTGTAGAAGGAAAATTTTAATGCTGCTTTATTTATTAGTCTCACGACATGTAAGTTCCTTAAAATTTTTAGTATTACTGACATGTTCCTATGTAACAATTTTCAGTTGTCTTGAAAATGAGAATAAACCTTCACGAAAGCTCGACACATATCAAAAAGTCTGCTTAACCCTGGCCTAATGACACCTACATAAATTGACTGCCTCCTCAACAAACTAGTATTATTAATTACTATCAGTCAATAGTACCTTCTCTTTGGTATATATATATATATATATATATATATATATATATATATATATATATATATATATATATATCCACTTTTAATTTATTTTGTCGTTTATTTATGTCAATTGTGTACCTAACTGGTTATACCTTCTGATAAGTGAAATTAGTCTTACATATTTCAATTTAATGGATTAAATTGCGTAATGAGCCAACGATCACAAATTTCATTTCAGTTTTGATATTAATACACTACTAACAAAGTACTTATTTTTAAACAAATTACAGTTTTGAATAGTTTAAATATGAATGTTTAAAGATAAAGTGGTAAAGATAAAGTGGTAATAAAATATAAAGATATTATCGATGATACAAGCACTAACCGATCTATGTTTGAATTATTCAGCAATCAACGAACACTTTGTTGAGATACATTTATTATTAAACCCACTTAGTCTATTTTATTTAGAATTTTCTAAGTTGAGAATATTTATTTAATTAAAAGTTTTATAACAGAAGTATAAAGAGGTACTTAAAAAGTATTCAAGTTAACGTCTTACGATTTGAAAATTTTCATTTGTACAGGGTGTGTTTAATAAGTTTACGACGACTCGTGTATTTCAGAATTTTCTTAAGCTTTTGGATCAATTCATTTTGAAGTGTGATTGAATTTGAATGGTGAATGGTTTTACTGAGTCGGCTGCAATCCTGTCTTCCACGGTCAGATAGGATTAATTTACCATTCCGCCTAAGACTTTATTTTTGCAAAATTTAAGGTTGTGGTGGCGCGTAGAGACAATTTTCCCGGACTAATCGTTGTGAATTGTAGATTAATGGTAAGTGTAAGGCAGCTACTTTCAATAATTTTACTCCTTATTTCGACCACTCCCTTTTCCACTGTAGCTATCTTGGCAGTCCGCTTATTTTTATAATTTATAATTGTAGTGTAACATAATTATTGACGACTAATGGTAGGAACTGTGATTGTACTGAAGTTTAGATTACTCATTTTGACAAATTATTGATTGAACTTTGTTAGATTAGCGTATATTGTGGCGCATGTAATTTTTTTAGTGAGAAGACTTTTAGCATTTGAGTATTTGGATCAGGGACTTTGAGCTTGTTTGCTGAGTGCATTCTTTTGCTTTGAATGGTATTTATGTGGTACTAGTGAGTTGTTTAGTGTTATGAGGTGGTCAGGACCTATATTTTTTAAGTACCTTGGAATATTTATTTGACAAGATGGGTTATAAGATTCATATTGATTGTTTGACAAAGAATGAGATCAGATATGAGGTTGCTATTAGAGGAGGCGATGCTTCCTTGGGTATTACGGCTTTGCGAAAAGCTCAGTTGACGAACTTTGTACAAAAGGCTTCGAAAGTGTTGGACTCAATCGAAAATCGTCGTCACTTAATATCATATATGGTGTTTGCTTCGTGCTTTTTGGTAAAAAGAACATTATTTTCAGAAAATTCAAAAAATTATTTTCAATTGCCGGGCATAAAGAACTTTGTAACTATACTCCTCCACCGCCAACCCTCTCATTGCAGCCCACATCAACATAGATAAAATTCTGCTCTGCATCTACAATAGCCATCGCTACAATACAATGAAATCCCTTGTAATCAAAGTAGAATGGACCATCAGCATTTCTTGCTCTATAGGCTGTGTGCTTGCCATCTGCAGCAGATTAAAACCTTTTGTACTTTAACAATGAATTGTTACTATTTCACTGACAAATCTAGAGCTACCAAACAATTGGGGAAATACCATAGGTTATAAAATTGGTAGCCTATTTTTTGCACTTTTCAGAAGCCTTAGGTTCCTAAAACAAACGTTACTCTTCGTATTGATGGAGGTTTGTTTTTTTATGTTAAACCTTACTGCTAAATATTCCTTTTTTAATTGATTATAATAGTTCTGGAGCTATTACTGAAATACTTGCTACAGATAAAGCAAACTTCTATGAGTCTCCCCAGTAGCCAAGAATCGTAATGTCAATAGTAGCCTACGATATAATAAAAGTTTGTAGTAGTGTTTAATTTTTAAATTTACCTTGTTTTAGCTGAAATACTTTCACGAATGTCTTGCCTTTGTATGGCTTGTTCTACTTTTCCCAAGAGCTCAAAAGTATTCACACGAATCCTTGTAAAATTTTTGAAAGTTCTTGGATATTCAACTTTTGAAATATCTTAATAGATAATCCCTGTCCTTCATTTGTACGAGATAATAAACATTGTTGTTAATAATATTTCCATTTTATCCATTATTAATGTACAAACAAATTGAATGGAGATTAAATTATGTATTAATTTTGTTTACATTTGTATGTTGCATTTTAAGGTTGGAAACTTTATTCTTACAGTTGCTACATACCAAACATTATGCGTAAAGTCACACAGTGTAAACACAAATTCGTTTTTTTTAGAACTAATGGTGTGCGCTATTGCTTTTGAAAGAAACTAGTCATATGATAAAGCATATGATAAAACATATAGTCTAAATAGGCTTAGGCGCATTCTCATTAGGCATTCTCAGTGAATCATTTTGCAAGATTCATTGAAATTGAACACAAACTGAACGTGAGAACACATATTCAGTACGACTGAAGAGTATTTTTTCTAGTTCATCGAAAGTGAAAGACAGGTCTACTTTTGATCATTTTGAATGTTCATTATTGAGAAATGCAATAAGTACAGTGAGAACAGTGTTGTTTAATTTAAGTTTCATTTTCACACTGTGTCATAACTTGAGTAATTTCTGAGTGATAACGTAGTATAGTTTGTTGATAACGTTAGCTCTTTTGTTGAGATAATTACGAAATGGCGGGATGAACAAACAGAACAAATTGTTGACTATTATAGAAAGCATGAATGCCTGTGGACTATCACCAGTGAATTATAAGAAAATAAAATGGCTCGCGATACAGCTTACAATGAATATTGCAAGGACGTAAATTTGCCCAGATTAACAGTTGCCGACGTTAAAAACAAAATTAACATTATAAGAACCAACTTCAACCTAGAGTTGAAGAAGATATTGAATTCTGAGAAAAATGGTGCTGGATTAGACGATATATATGTTCCACGTGTGTTTTGGTTCAAGAAAGTAGATTGTTTTCTACTGGGCGTTTGCCAAGCCAAAAAAAGGAAATCTAGTTTGGCATGTACATTGTTATCCTTAGGTATAATAGATACATGTTTAGTACGACTACGTTATCATTTTCCACTGCCAAGGTATTGCTGCCGTGGTCATGAACTTCTCGGCGTATTTGTTCCGTTTCTTCGCTGCAGAATTCTTGTAATTAACTTGCATGATTGGTTAGATTAGTAATTCCTTTTTGAGAATTTTGTCCGCACGATCCTTTATTGACACAACTTTTCTGGATATCCTCACTATCAATATTTCCTACTGTTACGTAATGATCAAAAGTTTTTGTAAGCCAGTTATGAAGTACACATGTTGCTTTAACCACGTTTGGAACTGTTTGTACGGCTAACGGAATTGGGTTCTGATATACACGAAATCTAGAAGTTGAAACGCCAAAAGCATTTTCAACAAATCTGCGTGCCCGTGACAGCCTATACTTGAATACTTTTTGAGTATCTGTTAAGTTTCTGGATCTACTACATGGTTCCAGAAAATCTGTCCTTAACGGAAAGGCATTGATAGGTACAAAAACCCCCTTCTGTCGGAATATGTAAAATGTTCATTTCTAACGCCCCGTAGAAAGAGGTTTTCGAGAACGCCCTTGCATCATTGACGCGTCATTGATAGTACCCACATCAATATATGACATTAGAATTATACTAAAATAACTCTTATAGTTAAAATATTGTGAGCCACTTCGACTTGGACACCAAATCAATACATGCTTTCCGTCTATTGCTCCTAGGCAGTTGGGGAAATTCCATCGATTATAAAAGTTCTTCTGAATGTTTTCTCCATTCTTTTCACTCATCGGCACCTGAAACAAATAAAATATACATTTCCTTTCATCTGTTACAGGATTTATCTGGAGATGCAAGTTCTCAAGCAGATAACGTGAACACAGACATTTTAGACGAAACTCAAAGCTTCATACAAGAAAAACATAAAATAACGCGTTCCAAAAGTCCAGAAATCATACCACGGGTGACCAAATAACCTCGGCCTGCAGCTGTTACCAAAAACCCAAAATTCCATGTAGCTTCAGTTGAAAAAAATGTTGAAAAACTTCAAGCTTCTGGCTGCATAGATAATGATGATGAGTTTGACTACTTCGGAAAGAGCATTGCTATCCAATTAAAGAAAATTCCACTAGAAAGAGCACTACGTCGTCAACAGAAACTGCAAGCTGTCATGACACAAGACCGTTTGGATCAACAAAATGCAACAGTGTATGTATCATCAGTTTCACCATCGTGTTCGAATACGTCATACATTTATAGCGGAGGTACTCCATTTCAAGAGGCAATTCAGGATATAGGCTCTGAAGGAACCTCACATAACGAAGGTACTGTTCGAGGTTTTGTTTCAGAAGCAAATACTCTTTCACAGTTGCAGTGATTTCTCTTTATCATTTTGAGTTAAATTTTTTTTTAATTTTGCTTACCTGTACATAGTCCTGTAAGCAGTCTTATATCGCTTCACAAACGTCGAGGAGAAAGTGGGAACTACTATTCTTAGGTACTATCTAAAGCCCAGAAAGTGTGTAACTAAATACCTAAGCGTAATTTGTAGTTTCAGTTTAGCTCATAGCCAATCCCGTAGGACAGTATTATGTTTCTGTATTTTCGGGTGAACTTTTTGTAAAAGTGTTTCAAATTTGTCCTCACTCATTCGTAGATGATTTCTAAATGTTTTATGGTCTTCGACAGCCAATTCGTTTAGAAATGTCTCAATAGCACCTAGTGCACCTCTGCGTAAAACCCATTGCCTCGCCCAACATTTACGTTTACGCTTTTTTTTATTACCATCATTTAGTATAATTGTTAGATCGTTTGATAACTGAATACATATTTCACGAACACTTGCTAGAATTAATTTATTATGACTCACCATGGTGGTCGCAGTCTTTGCACTGGATCCACGACCACGATTTATGCCCTGTGTGAACAAAGTCTCTATCAGTTTCATTTTCATAAAAAATGAATCATGCAAAATGATTCACTGAAAATTTCTAATGAGAACGCGCCAATATTTAACGAGGCAATATTTAATAACATACACATATTGAATTTAGAACTTTTATACTCAAACTGGTAAAAGTCATGAACTAGTGCTGTTTCATGTAATTTAACCTGCATTAAACATTTTGTCCGCTTACTTAATGACAAAATAGACAGAAATTGTGAAATGTAATCGCTTAATAACGTTTAATGCGGATATGTTCATGGAAAGCTCTAGTTTTACATTAAAGCAACCTCGCTAAATACCTTGTTTGGTAAATAATATATTTTACAAGCTT
Organism: Vesta saturnalis; assembly: GCA_036346205.1. Classification (NCBI taxonomy): domain Eukaryota; kingdom Metazoa; phylum Arthropoda; class Insecta; order Coleoptera; family Lampyridae; genus Vesta; species Vesta saturnalis. The sequence goes on along the minus strand of JARFJB010001914.1, from coordinate 255,271 downwards.
ATAATTATATAATACATACATTTACAGCACTCTCCTTCAACGAAGTACTTACTAGAAAAACTTGGGAAGCTTTTAATTTGCTAATTCAATACTCTTTTGCCCAATAATTCGATTTTGTTTGTACTGTAATGTATAAAAATATTAACGACTAGAATATCCCTATGGATAACAAGGACATTAAAATTTACAAAGCATATTACTCAAAGAAATTAATTTTAATAGTTTATGAACTACTAGAGTTATAAGAGTGACACAATTGGACATTAAATGTCCAATATCAAATTTTGATATCCTTTACGTAAAAACTAAACTGAATGAAACGAATGAGATTTTTTCTAAATCCTTTTAAAGTAATATAAATGTGAAAACTGCTGAAATAAATTTACTGCTTCTCGCACAATAAAAGATATTCATTTTCGTGTTTGAAACGTCTAACATACTGACGTATACTTACTTAGAATATACATTTTTAAATTTCTTCTAAAGTAAGATAATTCATTTCAATATTGCATTGAAACATGCAACGTAACCCGAGCGCACTTATAAAACTCATTGAGCTGCTCGTTAATTTATATCGGATTAACCCTAGAGGTTTGAATGTTGAGTTCTAGATGCAAGATCGGCTAATTAATAAAAGTGCAATTGCCTGAGGTTTAATTATATCACTCAAACGTATGTTTTAGTATATCTACTCTGCATTGTTGTTTTGTACTTTGTTAAGGAAAAAGATAGACTTATACTATATCGACTTAAAACAATATTGACTTATACTGTTAGAACCACAAGTTTAGATAAGAAAAACGATCTTCTATAAACATATTTTATTTATAATGAGTATAGTTCATTGATTATTATTAATTTATTATTAATTATAATTTCAAATTTCGAGAGTGGCTGTTTCATTCTCATTGAACTCTTCTATATCTGGGTACGTATCTTCAATTTCAGCTGTTTTAAGGTTCTGATATAAATCTCTAAATACTGGAGGTATGAGATGCAAAAGATCCAACAAATTGCTTTTCTTCTCTGCTGAAATAGGTAGTGTACTTGAATAACATTTTCCAGGCGTTAATGTTACGTTAGACCTTCCACGTCTGCCGACAGAATGTTTTGAATGGTGCTTGTTCGTCCAGTGAATTTTTAAAGAAGATTTTACTAGGTTCAGAGGTATATCGAAACCACTTAGCATCATGCCATTTAGAAGGTTGTCCTTCAAGGTCTTTCTTTCTTAAGACCAGTGACTGTTTGTAAAGGTCAGAAAAATTTAGAAATTTATCATGTGTCTGTTCCTTTACTACAAATTTTCTTTTTTTCCAACACTTCTAACTAACTGGTACCAGTCATGGGGGTGGCAAATTTGCGTAGATAATATCTTTTTTTGCTTCTCTATGAGGGCATGATCAATGTCACACTCCATGTGACTATGATCACTAACCATAAATTTGTGGTCGATAACTTTTAAATTCTTCGTTTTCTGCATTACAATTAAGAACATGGCGGCCACATGGGAGTTCTTATTTTGACCTCCACACGTATCTGAATAAAGAATTACCTTCTCCACTTCCGGAGGTAAAGCAAGCAGTTCTTGATAGATACATGTACCTATTTGATTTCCACCACGTCCCCCTTCAGCTTCATGCCACATGTAACATGTGACTTCTCCAGAACCTGCATTATGAAACGTAAGGTTAAATGTCCACAGTTGTCTTTTATAAAATGCTACCGAGGACTGAAGAAATGGAGTAGGTAGACATTGCTGGAAGTCAAACGTATAACATCTGGTATTGACGTTCTCTTTACCAATATTCTTGTCCTGATCTTTTTTTAAGTAGGCATTATCTGCTTCGGCATGATGCTCATTTACTTCTTGTTGGATGGAATGTTTTTCTTCCTCGTTATCAGTTATTTGCAATTTGATCTGCAAAACATCACATTTGTGACACGTGTCTACTTTTGGCTGTTTAAATGCCAACTTCAATTTATGAAATTCTGTTTCATATATTCTTCTTGACACCGTTTTATCTCGGTTTTCGCAATAAAGTTTATACATGATCTGTAAATTAAGATGCGGAGGTAAGAACCTTTTGCTGTTATCACGCCGCGAGTAGTGTGATTCATATGACGGAAAAGATTTTATATGAGCCACAACTTCCCTCATAGTTTCAGTGGAATGTTTGTTCGAAGGTTCACGTAAACCTCTCTGATCATCATATATAACTCCAAATGTAGTAGCCATTGAGTTTCCCACTGCCAAAGTAACAAACATATGAGTCTCTCCTAAAATTTTTGTAAAACAGCCCCTACAGACTTTCTCTCGCTGTCCATTAATTTTAAAATAATAGGTATGACTGCACATTCTAAATTTCTATTTATCCGAATCACAGGTTCTTTTCCGGTGTGTTGCAGTTTCTTTTGTATTAGTTAGGTTTTCCACAAACTGGGAACGTTTTTTGCGGCTTCCAAGTGACCAGTAAATTAATTTTCTTGCATCTTCTGGAATGCGCTCGGCACATTTCAGTCTACATTTTGGCAGCTCCTTCTGTTCTCTAGCTTTTACATCTTTGCCTTTTGCTGAGACATACGCTTCCCCTGTATTCCTTTTCTGCTTTCTCTCATATCTGTTTTTTACACTATGAATCCCACCTTTTGATCTCGCTTTCTTCGGATTTTCTTCTATACCTTTTTCATCTCTATTAACAGTTCTTTTCCTCGTTGAAATTGGTTTTCTTCTAGCAAACTTTTCATTTTCACTTGATTCGTCAGTAGGAACGTAGTCTTTGTCAACATCTGAATCGTCTATATCCTCCTCTTCAGCTACCTCGTCCAATATTTGGGGTAAATATTCAGTTTTGTTACTATCATCAATAGTACTCTCAAGACACATTTCTAATCCAGCTTCTATTTCTTTATCTACCATGCTTTCTTGATCTACAATATCACTGATAGTATCATCTAAGAAAGACAACCCTTAATAAATTAACATACCTATTTTAACAAAACAGCTTTATTTCAAAAATTGTCTTACCACCACCAGGATCTGCAGGCAATTCTCCTGGATTTTCATTCGTAACTACACCTTGTTCAACCACTTCTGTGTTGTTAATATGAATATCAATATTTTCATTTTCACTTGATTCGTCAGTAGGAACGTAGTCTTTGTCAACATCTGAATCGTCTATATCCTCCTCTTCAGCTACCTCGTCCAATATTTGGGGTAAATATTCAGTTTTGTTACTATCATCCATAGCACTCTCAAGACACATTTCTAATCCAGCTTCTATTTCTTTATCTACCATGCTTTCTTATTGAAGGCATATCGCAGCAAAATATTGTAAGCAGACATACATTGTGTTAAAATTAATATCCACTCTTGTAAAGCTTGATTAAAAAAGATAACTAATAGCTTTAAGATGAGCACTATTCTTTTGTAGCTAATGGGGATTAATATTTTAACGAACACTTATATTGAAAAAATGTAATGTTTCTTTCATAATAAATTAACACAAACACTTATAAATGTTGAGGTTAGGTATGTCAGTACAAGTCATTTGTTTTCCAAGTATGCTCAAATCATAACAGTATAAGTTGACTTACACTCTTTTTCCTGCACTAGGATCGAAACGTCTGAAGAGAGTACAATAGTATAAGTGTACTTATACTCTTTTTCTCACCAAAGATTTAGTCGGTAGAAGTTACACTATGTGTCCAATCGCATTTATGATGTCATAGAGATACATTTGACTTATACTCTTAGTGCTAACTTTTAGTGCTACAAGAGCTTATTTTAAAAGTGACTTGAACTGTTTTGATAGGATTCCTGACTTATACTCTTTTTCCTACCCCCCACAGATATATATATATATATATATATATATATATATATATATATATATATATATATATATATATATTTGCTCATTGAGTTTTACCACCGAAAACAACAATTAAGAACGATATTTATTGTCAAACTTTCAAAAACTACACCAAACCATTCGGCAGAAACGCAAGGAAGGTTAACAAAAGGAATCAGATTGTTGCATGACAATGCAAGACCTCACACCTCAGCTCAGACGAAGCCCTGGATTCAGAAACACAATTGGGAAGTTATTATCCATCCGCCCATAGTTCAGACCTGGCTCCTTCTGATTTTCATTTGTTTCGGCCGTTACAAACCCAATTGTCGGGTAAAAGGTTTGATTGGATTGTACCTTTTACGAAGAGGGTATACAGAAGCGTGTGCCTCGCTACGATAAGTGCCTTAACATTGGCGGTGATTACGTTGAAATGTAGCTAAAAGTTCGCGCTTTTACTTATTGTATATTTGATTTCTATAAATAAAGTAGTCTGTAATTCACAAATGTACCTTAGTAGCCGGACATCCCTTGCATGTACATTAAGATTTAGGTAGAAATTTGGGTGTAGGGTCTAAAACGGACTGATAATTTTAAAAAATTTTAAAATTCCATTATTATAGTCAATATTTCGAAATAATTTATTTCTTCTTCTGGACTAAATCTAAAATTTACTGAGCTCAGATACATAAAATTTTTATAAAAATAGTAAACTTACAATTTTAATGAAAAGAGAGTATATGCTAAGATGTAATATGGAACGTATGTGAATTGTGTGAAACAAATAAGAATAATATGTTAGAATGAATCCTAACAGGATATGCTAAAATAATATAAGTTAGAGTAATTAAAATAATTGTAAATAGAAAACTTTCATTTAACATAAAATTGGACAAAATGGAAGAACACGAGAAAACGTTCTTTTGAATTTTGAATGTGACAAATGTATTAAGATAGGGAAATTATCAATTAGAAAAGAATACAAGTACCAACTTAAATTAAACTTATGCGGCGGGAAATTTAATTCCTAGACTAAGGAATGGAAAATCTAAATCTAGGTATTAAAATCTATGTTCAGTAACTAATTTCCAGGAACAGGCGTTTCGTAACGTTTCTTTCTTTTACTAAAATTTTCGGATTATCAAAGGCAAAAGGGTGATTATTCTCCACAGAATGAGTTGCTAATTGACACCCCAACCTTTCATACTTTATGTCAGACTTTGCCAGAGATTCCACCCCTTAGAAATTGAGAAGTTTGTCCGATGTACGTATTGTTATGAAGATGCATAGCAAGACTTTCCTGTGAGAAAAGAATTTTATTGACCAGGATTTTGGGAAAAGAGTACTGGATGAAAAGTCTCGATACCTTCCTCAGATTACTCGTGATGGAAGAGGTATCAGAGATAGTGGGAACTTTGTATTTCATAGTACTTCATAGTTTTTAGCAAGTTAATCTTTTATTTGAGAGTCCGTTTTAGACCCTACACCCAAATTTCTACCTAAACCTTATTGTATTTCAGACGAAGTGGGTCAAATTACTTCATATATACATATATATATATATATATATATATATATATATATATATATATACATAGGGTGATTCACGGTCGGTTAGACGTTTATGGAGAACCCGGCATAGGATATTTCTGTAAATTTGGTCATTTACACAAGCGCTAATGCCCTATCGATCTAAAATATTTTCAGCATTGTGATGTTGCCGCTTATACCAAAAAGTCCTAACAGCGTTATTATTTTAAACGGAACACCCCATCTCAATCCATGGAATTTTGGTGATAGTATAGATAGACCCGATGTATTTAATTTACACTGACAGATTGACTCCATATCATACGGGGCGTGATAAAAGTACTATTATTTCCGCTGTTAATAAAATGAGTCAAAAGTTCGTTTTTTCAAATGAAACCCCTATATATTACTCAATCAACTGGAAGACAAATAAAAATGGTTTAAGACGATATATCAAGTTTCTATACCTAAATCACCAAGTTTTCTTACTAAAGCCGCTTTTTTGTGAAAACAATTTTTTTAATGGATTTAATTTTAAGTAACCATGGAAATATGAAGCATATGATAGTTCAATGACTTTTATAAGTAACCTGTAAACAATTATTGACAGTGTTTAAAAAAATCTCCCAAAATGAACGCAAATATTGATTGTTCAAACGAAGTTCTTATGAAGTTGTTTATTTTACACGGACAGTGACATTGCAAGAACTTGCATAAAATTTAACCAAATGTATTTTTAATTAACACCAATGAACGAGAGGAAGTTTGTAAGATTACAAAACAATTTCATTAGCTATGGATACTTCAAATGAAGACAATAATATTGTTAACGTTTTGGCATATTTTTATGCGTATCCGGAACCTTCCGTTCGAATTTTGGAAAATCACAAAATGCATTCGTATAAATTAACTAAAGTTCAAGCCCTTAAAGCTTTGACTTTGAACTTAGAGTGCATTTTTGCGAAACCCTGTTAATACGTACACAGGAGGATCCGGAATTTTTGTCAAAAATAATTTGGAGCGACGAAGCAAGATTTACGAGGGATAGGATTTTTAACAGAAGGAATAAGCACCTTTGGGCTGATCAGAATCCTCACGTAAAAAAAGAAATGGGGTTTCTAGAAAAATTTTACCAAAATGTTTTCTGTTTTAAAGAAGAATAAAATTTCTTCTTTTATCTATGATAATGCACTAAATGCTGAGAGATACTAAGGACTACTGTTACTGATTTCGTCTAAAATTTATCTTTTGAGGAATATAGGAATTCGTGGTTTCAGCTGGACGGAGCGCCAGCTCATTGCACCCAGGAAGTTTCCAGAGAACTATACGAAATGTTTGAAAATCGTTGGTTTAGGCGTTTAGGGCAGTGGGATTGGCCACCAAGATCACCAAATCTCACGCCGCTTAACTTTTTTTATGGGCTGTTTAAAAAAAAAGAGTTTACAGTACTCCGGTGCCTTCCAAAGAATAAATGCGACGGCGAATAGTGCGGTGTATTGAAGATCTGGATCCCCATGGAATTGAAAAAGCAACCAAGAGTCGCGTACAGAAGCACATTGTAAAATGTTTAGAATGTAATGAAGAACATTTCCAACATTTATTGTAAATGTGTAATTTTAGCACGCCCTGTATGATATGGAGCCGATTCAATGTAATTTTAATACATCGGGTCTACCTAAACTATGACCAAAATATCAACATTCTATGGATTGAGATCACTAATTTACTTAAATTTAATTAGGGCCATGTTTTGGACCATATTTAACACAAATTATTTTTTACCTCGAAAACCAATAGAGAAGGGCGGTTCTAATAATTTATTAATATATGGGGTGTTCTGTTTAAAATAATAAAGTTGTTAGGACTTTTTGGTATAAGTAGCAACATCGCAATGCTGAAAATATTTTAGATCGATAGAGCACTACCGCTTATGGAAATCTCCAAATTTTCAGATCGATCCTATGCCTCGTTCTTCATAAACGTCTAACCTACCATCGACCGTGAATCATCCCTATATATATATATATATATATATATATATATATATATATATATATATATATATATATATATATATATATATATATATATATATATATAAAGTCTCGATCCAAGTCGTTATCTTTGTAACGGACAAAGGAATGGTTATCAAATTCTAGGACTATGAACGGGATTGTGTTCTGCATTTTTTGAGTAAATGTCAAATTTGTTTGACGTCAAAGTGCAGCGTACCACTTCCATTTAAAATTTTTTTTAATGGCTACCTAGGTCGAGTGATATATCACAGGAAATATAATTTATTCGTCTTAGCAAAACTGTTGGCATTGTACCACTTATTATGAAATTATGAGAGAAATTTAACAAAAATATAAAAATTTTAAGTTTAAACAAAATTTTGTTTTACAAAAATTATAACTAAACAATTCATTACAATAAGTGCTCAAAATGGTGGTCATTTCTTTTTTGACAATGATACAATCTCGCTTCGAAGCTACGAATATAATTGATCATTTGTGGAGTAATTACTTGCATTTCTTAACGTATACGATTTTTTAAATCATTTGGGTTAATTGGTCTATTAACATAAACGCATTATTTCAGCTTATTCCAGAGAAAGAAATCAAGTGGTGTCAAATCGGGTGAACATGCCGTCCACTCAGTTAAACGTCAGCGACCAATCCATCTCTGAGGAAAAATTGAATTTAAATATTGCCTAACGTCTCTTTGATAGTGTGGAGGTGCGCCATCTCGTTGAAAGTGTACGTGCATATTTGGAAAAATCGGTTTATTTCAGTAATAATTTCATTTTGGATAAAATCAAGCTATTTAGCGCCGGTAAGCGTACCTTCAATAGAAATAAGCACCAATCACATGGTTTTTCACCAAACCCACCCATACATTAACTCACCATTGATGCTATGTGTGAACAACCTCCGTCCAGTGCGGATTACAATCTGGCCAGCACCGAGAATTATCTCTGTTAACAGAACCGTTCAAGCAAAATGTGGTTTCATCACGGAACACAACAAAATCTAAGAAATTGATTTGCATCCTAATTTTCTCTGTAACTGTTTCTCACAAAATTCTAACCATCTCCAACCAACTCTTGCTGGTTTTGAACCTTATACGTAACAAATTTATTTTTATACAAAATAGTTTATACAGACTTTCTACAAACACCATGATTTCTTGCTAATACACATGTACATGTTTTAGGGTTGTCTTGAACATGTAATAAAACATCTAAAAGTTTTATCTTCATTAGTTGCACTTTTCAGTCTACCAGACCTTGAAAGATCCTTTACGCTATCAGTTTCATTAAATTTGGTTTTATTCTCGTAACTGTAGATCAACTGATAGGAGGGCATTCAGGATTTAAATCATTAAAAAGATGACTTGCCTCCTCATGGGTACGTTTCCGATCACCATACCCTACTAACATTAGTATTGGGATTCGTTGTTTTTCTGATAAAATTCTTAATTTACTCTTACACTCTGTGCTAATCTATTTGAAATGAGTATCAGTTTTAGCAATTTGTACACAAATAATGCTGTGTTTTTTTGTCTAATTTTAAAAATCTACCAGTGGCGAATCATTATTATAGTAGAGTACAATTTAATTTAGATTAATAATACTGATATTTTACAAGACATTTCGTAGTAAAGTGGGACCAATATTTTTGGAAAGAGGAAAAATAAGCATTTTTGTGATATATCATTGGACCTAGGTTGCATTTTAAAAAAATTCAGGATGACGGTGGTACGCTGACGTATACGTAAAAAAATTTTAGATTTACTTTAAAAAATGCAGAATACAATACATCGTCCTAGAATTTCAAAAGTATCCCTTTATCCGTTTCAAAGATTACACCCTGGTGATATATACAGGGACCTTCACGACGAGCTGAGCCGATATTTACCTATATGGAAAACTACTAAAGATATTTTTTTTGAAAACCTGCATACAGGGATTATCTAAAAAATCTATTTTAACTTATAATATTTTCAATTCAATGCAGCTTCCGGTTATACCGGAGGTAAACCCTAACACTGTTATTTTAAATGGAATTTACCCATTTTTATTATATTTTTAAAATGTACGTTACATTTAAATGTTAGTTTATACACTCTAAACCTAAAATGCACTGTTTTTGACAGATACACGTGTTCACAAAAAAACATAACTTATCAAGGTACACTTACACACATACAACTTACACCTTAGAGAATTTTACAAGAATAAATTAAATAATTATATAGGGAGTTCGAAAAATGGCGTCAAATTTTGGAATTTCGGAAATTCAAAAAGTTAAATTTAAATATCAACCTAGTTTTTAATGCATGTGAATATGTCCCTATTTCTAAAATTTATAGTTTTTGTACAATCCTGAAAAGATTGACATTTTTGATAGTTAAACTAAAAATTAATTTTTGGTTGGCTTTACTTGGAAGGAATAAATAATAAACGAATGCTATCTTGTAAGCAAACAAATTATTTGACATTTCCCACATTAAACAGTGTTACTCGTAATTATGTCTGCTTTAGGTTTTGATAATAAACATTATTTTAATTTATTAGTAATTTGCGGAGAATGTGGAAAAGTTATTAAAAGAACTTGCGAACCGTTTTGAGTGCGAACTTATATACAGTTGTAAAACTTTCGACCAATTTAATGGAACGCCAAAAAATAAAGCCATGGTTAACAATGAAGCTATTGAAATTACTGTTTTGGCATATTTTGAGCACATACAGAAAATTCATTAGTTGATGTCAAAGAAGATATGAGAATATCTATAATTGTTCATCGAATTTTGAAAAAAGACAAATTTAATCCACTTTCATATAAATTAACTCAAAATTTAAGGCCATGTGATAGTGTAAAACGAATA